>VMDR010008847.1:0-35219 GCA_007922815.1 Macrotus californicus | reverse complement strand
TCCTCGTTTTTTCGAATTCTTGTTTCTCCATTGTGTTCTGGTTGAATGTTTCTTTCTTCTGGTCCACACCATTGATTTGAGTCCCGTTTTTCTTCCCATCACTGTTGGTTCCCTGTACATTTTTCTTCATTTCCCTTATTGTATCCTTCATTTGTTCATCTAATTTGCGACCAAATTCAACCAAGTCTGTGAGCATCCTTATTACCAGTGTTTTGAACTGTGCATCTGATAGGTTGGCTATCTCTTTGTCGCTTAGTTGTATTTTTTCTGGAGCTTTGATCTGTTCTCTCATTTGGGCCATTTTTGTTGTCTTGGCGCGCCTGTTACGTAGTAAGGGGCGGAGCCTTAGGTGTTCACCAGGATGGGGAGGCCACGTCGCTGCGTTGTGACACTGTTTGTGGGGGAGGGGTCCGAGAGGGAACAATGGCGGCCGCTCCGCTCCCTGCTGGTTACCAGTCACTTTCCACACCACCCACAGTCCAACGAGGCCCCCCTGGTGCTGGCTCCGGCGCTGATCCCCGGTGGGAGGGCCATGGACGCTCCAGGACCCAGTGGGTCTCTCCAATGAGCTCTCCCGTGAGGCCGGGAGTTCCTCCCGCTGCCGCCGCCTCAACCCCCACAGGAGTTTTCAATCAGAGGCTTTGAGGCTTCACCTCCCGGTGCCGGAACTCTGGGCCATGGGGTCCGTCCTGCTCCCGAGCCGTTCCTCCCCGTTTATCCTCACGAGGGAGTGGGATGCCCGGGCCGCAGCCGCCACCTCTCCTGGCCAGCCACGCCTTTCCCGGATCCGCCAGCTGCCGCCCCGCCACACGAGTCCTCTCCGCCCCTCCTACCAGTCTGGATGTATGTTTCTTAGTTTCTTGGTTGTCGGACTTCCATATGGTTCGATTTTCTGTCAGTTCTGGTTGTTTTTTCTTTTAAAATTTGTTGTTGTCTGTCTTTTGGTTGTGCGAGGAGGCACAGGGTGTCTACCTACGCCTCCATCTTGGCCGGAAGTCTCATCATCATCTTTTTCATCTTCATCATCATTTGCTTACTTATAATCCTACTTTTTATTTTCTATATACATGGTGGTTGTCCACACATAATGACCCTTTATCTCATCTCTGTTCATATATTTTATAGTTGTTAAGTGGAATAGGTAATCAGGCTCTGTTTTCCTTCATGTTTCACTGCTCACTACTGATGAGTCTTTCCTGCTTCCTCTCCATCTGCCCTAGGAGGAAATCTGATAAGAAACTGTTCTCCCCTTAGATGCCCTTGGGAGATTGAAACCCCACACATCATTCTAAGCAGAAGTCCTCTTTCCCACCACATCAAAAAATAAAGCCCTGAGGCAGTTTCCTCTCTTGTCCCTGTCAAGGCATGTCTGGCTTGCTTCAGCCTTTCATGTTCCTCCACTTTCTACACTATGTTCCCAGTACTGACTCAAGTTAACACTTGTGTGGGCTCTGATGGGAAAACCTGTACAAACTCTGCTTCATGACACCATTGGTCCTGGTTCTCCAGGGAAGCTGGCCCACAGAATGTGTACTTACATTTATGTGTATAAAGAACTGATGGTCACATTATGGCTCTGAGGCATCCCAAAGGCTCATGAGTTGGGGTTGCAGGCAGCAGACACAGGAGAGCTGCTTTCATAACTAAGCCTGGTTTGTATGCTGAGGATCAGTGTTCCCAGAGCAGGAGAAGACTTCTGTCCCAGCTCCAGATTCCAGGGCACAGGGGGAAGGGGTCAATTTTCTCTCTTTCACTGTTTGTTCCAGTCAGTCCCTCTCTAGAGTGGAGGGTGTCCACCCACAGTAGGGAAATCAGCCTTTCTGAGACACCAGTTCTCAAGCTAAGTTCACCCGTAAACAAGCTATGTGCAAACCAAGAAATGACTTTCAGCCAAATGTTTGGACACCTTGTGATCCAGTGAAGCTAAAACCAAAACCATCAGTCACAACAAGGCTATTTATGGAAGACTTCCAAGTCAGAGGTTACGTGTGTCTGCCTAGTGTATTTAGATAGAGGAGAGGCATCCACTTTAGACTCATGGTGGTGATTGCTTCCTCAGGTATCAACATGCTGCATATCAGATAGAGAGGAAGCTCCTGGGCCAGAGATGAAACCAAGCCTTAATTAACCTCCATGTGCTCTGCTCCTGCAGAACCTATCGGTCCTGGGCGCCCTCTGTTGGTTGCAGTTTCTCCTGCCAAGGGATTGTGTCTGGGATCACACTGGCTTGCCCTCTCTGTGTCTCCTGTGCAGTAATGCAGGACTGTGTTCTAGGCTCTCATTTGCAGATAGGTGATGCTTTTGGAATCATCTCTTGAGATGGTGAAACTATCTTTCACTGATGCAGTGTATTCTGTTGTGTGAGCATTAGCTTTGTTTCCAACACCTATCCACTCCAGTTTCCTTCCTGGAGGATGGTTGGTCCAGGTTATTTAATAGTCACTGAAACTGAACCCAGAGCATTTACAGCAGAGTCTCAGAGAACCCCAGGCTGTCTCAGGTGCCCCCCTAGCTCCAACTCATATTGTACAAATTATGCAGACAGGATATTCTCATTAGGAGTGACATACACACACAGAAACTCAAATCCCCAGATCCTTCATAACGTTATATGTAAAACATCAGAGTAAGTGCCCATCTCAGCCCAAAGTTCATGGTGTTTCCTCTGTGTTAACTGCAGCAGTGAATGCAGTCTTCAGAGACCAAGGGCCTGGGGCTGCTCTCACAGAGTTGCAGGGACAGTGATGAGGGTTGGTTTATCAGCACACGAAGCAACCCACTTGCATGTGTTCCTCCCCTTTGTGGCAGAGAAATGAAGTGCATGGATGAGGGTCCCCACTCAATTCAGAGGTACAAGCACCCTAATGGGAATTTTATAAGAGGCTGCTAAGTCTGTATGCTGTAGAGTTATTATTGTTGTTGCTAATTTCTACCATCTGGCAGTTTAACACAATTTAATTTACAGCGATATTTCACATGAGCAGTTTTTCATGCTATTCAGCTAGAATAAATTTCCTGTGCGACCTTGACCATTTGTCAACACCCAGAGAGAGGTTTATCCACATCTTCAGCCTCTGGGTCTGAGGTCAGTGGTCACTACAAGGCCTGATCTTTGTGCCTTCGAGACAGAATCCCTGCCTATTATATGTCTGTGCACCGATAGTCCATCAGCATCAAGAAAGAGAGTGGGAAGAAGCAATAAACACGTGTAGTGCATTTTAACTCCCCTGGACACCCTCTGTGCTCAGCCACTTTCCCCTCACCCCCAATGACTTACCAATTGTGACATCAAGTGACTGAGGTGAACACAGTGCAATAATGATTACTCAGTAAGGGGTTACTATCATCCAAAAGCCACACTGTCATTATTATAAACAATCTATGGGAAGTCTGAAAATATGACATGATTAGTTAAAATGATCAAACCTAAGTGAAACCCCAAACCCCCTTGGCCAATGGTCCTCCTGAATTGTGTTAATGTCCACACCTTCAAAAACATCAGCCATGTCCCTGTGATGCAGTGATTGGGGGGGATCTGCATTTATGTAACTTACCTCCAGTGAATCCTGGACCTGGCTGATGCTGATGTGGCAAATACTGACATGGTTCAAGTGTTATACCCACTTGTAATGCTGCGATCCTGCTACATGTGTTTAGGAGCCTTCTATGACCTTCGACCAGGAGAATTTGTCTGTGAAAGAAGCACCAGAGGAAAATTGCCCTTGAACATCACTGGAAGGGCACTCATATTGTGCTTTTTACCACAAATGTGGCAGCGAATCTCTAGGGAGTCAGCACTTGAGGTCGTGTTACAGGACAACCCTAATCCACCCTGGGTATGGTAACAAACTACTGTGGACCGGGTCATTGCCAACAACAGACATGTATTTCCACAGACATGGAGATGGGAAATCCAAGAATAAATGCAGGCAGATTTGATGTCTAGGAAGAACCCACTTACTAGTTGGCTATTTGTTCACTAATCTCAGAGGATGGTTGGGACACTGGAGCTTTCTGACTCCTCTGTTTTGAAGACCCTAATACTGTTCACAAGAGATCCACCCTAGGACCGACACTTGTCCCAAGGCCCCACATCTTAATACCACACATGGGCCTCTGGTTTTAATACAAGTTTTTCAATGACAAAAACACAAGGTCATGGAAACAACAAGTGAATCAAATAATGACTCCTCCCAGATGGGAAGCTACACCAGTGGAGCTCCCCAACCTGAGGATGCTCATAATTCTGTGGAAGGTTCTCATCTTTGACAGCAGAACAGGGACCCATGTCTTTCAGAACAAGCTGACAACCTTGTGGAGTGGACAGGCTGCATGCTAGAATTGGGAATAAGATGCCATGTAATTTATTATTATTTTCACTATTGCTTACATATAACCATTATCTTCATTTTCTAGGGACTGAAACCATTTTCTATCCATAATGTTTGGCAGCTCTGTGTTCTCACTCATGTTTCCCAGGTGTTCAGTGAAAAAAGGAGACAGGGTGTAGTGTTTGATGTTTGATGCTGAATGTTAAAGTCCACCCCTCTCTCTCCTCCTGTGCACACATGGGAAATCTGAAGTGAAAGTGGAGATTCTTCCTAGTTTGGTGCATGTGGGTGATTGAAATCACACAAACCGCTTCTGTGAGCAGGACCCTGTTTGACATTGTCATGGATAAACAGTAAGAACCCTGAACCAGACTCCTTACCTGACATGATCCATCTTTCCTGAGCTACTTAAAAGTCCGCTTTGCTCTCACCAGACTTCTCAATGAAGTGAGAAACTTATTCATAGTCCCTTGTGAAGGAGACACGCTAGACATGCAAGCCATGGAATAATGGGGTCCCCTTACCTCCACATAATGTCAACTTCTATTGGGATCATGGACATGGAGTCAAGTCAATGAACATTCCCACCAAATTTTTGTCCTTGGTGTTTTGTTCATACACATCTGATGCCTGCTGTCCAGCATGCATGTGTCCTTCTCCTGACCACCTTGGACCCTGAGCGATGTAGGGTTCCTATGCTCTTGGGTCCTGCAAATCCTGTGGTTGGATTTAGCTGATGGAGTTCAGAAGGTTTGGTGATTCATTAGCATAGGAGTAAGCAAATGCAGGTGACTCACTGACTTTGGAACATGTGAGAATGTTTTCCACCTGTGACAACAAGCCTGGGTAACTCAGACACTGAGGAGGTCAGCACAGAAGCATGGAGGGAGGGAAGATCCCAGAGGGAAACCCCACACCTGCCAGGAAACCAGCCCTTAAACTGCTGCTGCAGCTGCTCCCCAAACTGATCCCTGAGCTCAGTGTGACCTGTGCGCCCCCTGGTGTCCTGAGCATCCCCTGCAGCCCAGCCTTCTTGTCTCCCACAGGGAGGTTTGTGTCTGGGCTCACACTGACTTCCCCTCACTGTGTCACTGGCACAGTAATACAGGGCCGTGTCTTCAGTTTTCAGGCTGTTCATTTGCAGGTAGAGCTCGTTCTTGGCATTGTCTCTGGAGATGGTGAATCGGCCCTTCACAGAGTTGGCGTAGTATGTGCTACTACCATCACTGTTAATGCTTGAGACCCACTCCAGCCCCTTCCCTGGAGCCTGGCGGACCCAGCTCATTGCATAGCTACTGAAGGTGAATCCAGAGGCTGCACAGGAGAGTCTCAGAGACCCCCCAGGTTTCGCCAAGCCTCCTCCAGATTCCACCAGCTGTACCTCACACTGGACACCTGCAAACACAAAGACATCAGATCAGGAATCAGACCTGTCACACATACAGTATTTCTCTCAGTCACATCCATTCTAATACTCAGTGTCTTCTCTTCCCATAAATTACCTCTTAAAATTGCAACAAGGAAAACCCAGCTGAGCTGAAACTCCATGGTGAGAGGTCTGTGTTCTGTCCTGAGCAGGAGCTGGGAACACCTGGGAATTCTGGGCTGGGCTCCTGTCCCAGAGCTGCAGGTTCAGGGCTGGGCTGCTTTTCATGAGCAGAGGGGCCCTATTTGCATGTCCTCCTGCTATATAGGGAGCCCTGTGGTTGGAGACCTGCAGAGAGGGCTGTGCCTCTGTAAAGGAGTTAGTGTCCCATGAAGCGCAGTCAGGATAGCATTTATATAACTAAACAGAGAATCCTGAGCAGGGCTGGGCCATGTTCAAGAGGCCACATCTGGTGACAAAGAGCCCAACATCTGGGCCTGTGCCCTCCTCAATCGCCCCACTGCTCCCCTTCCCCTAATCCAGGGCAGAGTGGGACACATCCCATGAGGTTGTAGCACCCCCTTGCTGTAACGAGGGCAGGATGAGTGTCTGTATCTAGTGTTTTCTACCCTCCAGGGCTATACACACCTGTGGATTCAGAGTCCTCACCAAGTGGAGAAGCTTTGCTTCACCTGTGATATGGTCCTAGACCAGCTAAAGTGAGTCAGGTTCACCTAGAACTGTCACAGACAACTGCTGCTAGTCTGCGTTGGGCCCAGGACCACTGTCATGGACCACACTGTCCCTGTTCTGTCCCTTCTGTTGTCAGGGTCCTGAGACAATCTCACATCCTATTGTAAATGGACTTCACAATGTGAGAGTTAGATGGTCAGGTGTAACTGTCAGTGCTGCTGGTGGCCCTGTGTCCAGACCTGGCCTCCATCATTGTCTCCTTTCATGGACTCTCTGGATCTGCTAAGACTGTTCCACTCTGTGGAGAGTAGGTTGTTTTGTGTCTACTGGTTAGGAATACAGAGATCCAAAGCACACAGAGGCTGTGGGTCTTGATCACGTGGCTTCTATCAGGTGTTTGAAAGACGAACGTTTTCTCCCTCTTCTTGAAGGTAATTGCAGAGAGGAATAGATTCTGTCCCAGCCTGATTGATCCTTTTCTGTCCCTGCTGGGAGCTGCAACCTTGTTCCTAAAGTGGAACAGAATGAAAATCTCCAATTTATACAGACACTCTGTCTTCTACAACTGTTGTATAGGCGCTGACACAACAGAATGGAACAAAACCAAAAACAGTGAAACAGAAAATAATAATAATATTAACAATGATAACAAATGTAACAGCAATAAAAGAATAAGAAAAGATAGGAGACAAAATACACACAAACAGAGCAATAAAGACAAGAAAAAGTTAGAGAAGTAAAAAATGAACAGAAAACATAATATGAGAGAGGAGAAGGAAGGGAAGTAAAGAAATATAACACATATAGAAAAATAAAAATAAAGACGAGAACAAGAAACATGGAAATACTAGTAAGAAATGGAGAAGCAAAGGAACTTATATGCATGATCTATGGACATGAACTAAGATGGGGCATTTGCTGGAGGGAAGGGGAGTACCAGGCAGATGAAGACAGAGGGCAAAAAATTGGGAGAACTATAGTAGCATCATCAACAAAATACATTTTCAAAAAAAGAAGGGTAAAAAAATAGAGTAAGACAGTGAAAGAGAAAACAAGAGATATGAAAAAAGAGGAAAAATAAAAAGTAAATGACAAAATGAAAAATACATAGATTTTAAAAGATTAATAAAGACAGATATGTGGATCCTCCCCACAGATTGATGTGCCTGCTGTGATCACTCCCTGGACAAGCTGTTTGTGTAGTCCACTGTGTCTTGCTCCAGTGCCGTCTAAACTTGACCACTTGTTGTCCAGTCCTGGGACTTCGTAGAGGTTCCCTGTTGTAAGATGATTTCAGACACTGTCTTCACCAACCTTGGGCAAGCTGTCAGGGTGGGGCTCTAGTAGACCAGTGGGCAGCGCCTCCCTAGCCTAGAACTTGAGTGAGCCTTGGACTCGAATTTTCAGTGCCTCCACACTGAGTACCTCTCTTTTCCCTCAGAACTGGGTTCAAGTGGGGTTATCCAGTATGGGCAGAGGTGATTCAAACAGTCTTGAGGGTGGTTCTCCAGTGGAGGGGCACTTCCTCTCCATCTGGTGGCTGCAGGGGATGAACTCACTGGAGACCCAAGCTGTGCTTTCCCATAATGCATCTGACAGCCCAGAATGTGCCCAACTGACTCTAGGACAGAAGCCCACCTGAGAGATGCGTTTTGAAAAACCCACCTTTCTGTTGCCTGTAAAAGGGATCCAAAAAATATCAGGCCCACTTGGCACTACAATCTCCCCAGCTCCTCCAGGGCTCCAAAGGGCCAAATGCTATCCCCTTGCCATCTAACAATCAGAGCTGGTCCAAATATCAAGCCCCGGCCTCACCCATTTGCCTTAGAAGACCACAGGACTGGACAGACCTAGCAATCCAACATGTGGGGACAGGGCACCTCCCATGAACAGGAGGTGGATAACACAGGTCTTCTTCCTCAAACCACATAGTCTAGACTTCCTGTGGTTCTCTGCCCACAGTCCTTCCAGGAAAGAGAGGATCTCTCAAAGTCATTATTGGATGTATTAAGTAGACATCTTCTCTGGCTGGGATCTGCCTCATGGACCCTCAAGCAGCCATAGATCCTGGTCTTGTAACAATGGGGTTACTCCCTCCCTGGAATGTTGCGCTCCATGTCCCCCAGGAGGACTGAATCCCCACAGGTTCCAAAGCCAGATATTAAGTGGGCTCCCTTCTTTATCCCTGTTGCTGTGGATTGAAGACACCTGCATGGGTGAGACCCCTACTCCCAGGATGAGGGAGCTCCCTGCCCCAATAGCTCTTGGGCTTTCCAGTCACTGCACCTGCTTGGGAGGGGGCTCACCCTCACCCTTTTCCCTTCCATCTTCTTCTGCTCTTCTACCTGTAAATTCCAGAGCAGCTACACTTCAGCTGGTTTTTCATGTTCATTGCTCTGCAGTTTAGCTGCAAGTTCTGTCTGCTCTGGGAGGAAGTGGACGGAGCTTCCCACTACTCTGCAGCCATCTGGGAGCCTCTTCAAGGTTTCTTATCAGGTAACAGTTCCATAACATGAAATCCTATCTGTTATCAAATATGTGCTTTCCCTTCCTTTTTCGCTTCCCTGTTATTGGGAGAACAAGAATGGGATTGTGAAGGTCATGGAGGGTCAATGCACAGGTCATCTGTGCTCACTGTGTGAGCAAGTGTGTGTTCACAGCAGTGTTAGTCCTGCGTGTCAGCCCCACTGGAATTTCCCAGGGACATGGGGCTTTGCATGGTTCCCAGTCAGCCCAGGGGAGACAGTGGTCACCTCTTACCTATACAGGAATCAGGCAGCTGATGGGGACACACCTGGCACAGATGACAGCCCTGGTGTTAGTTTCCTTTCCTGTGGTCCCTGAGAGTCCTTGATCCACACAGTTCCCATTACTACATGAACTAACGTGCAGAAACTGGGCATTTCTAGGTCATTACAGTGCTGTGTTTGCACCTCCATGGTGGCCATCCTGAACTGCATTGTTTGTGGGAATTAGTTTTTTTGCACTTTTTGAATTAAAGAAGATGAAAGCCCATCTTGCGGTGTTGTGGTGAAACCACAGTTCTGCTGTGACTGCGTCTGTTGTTTACATGGGGACTCTCCTGGTTAGTTTTGTGGAAAACGTGACTGAGTTGCAGTGTGTTTACACTACTGCACATCCCTGTGCTCTCGGGGTCAGAGGGGAGACTGAGGGAGGCCTGAAAATGGGCTGAGAAAGACCCACCAACCATGGACACGCCTCACTGCCCTCTCGCAGAGCAGCCCAGCCACAAAACCCCTGTGTCCTGGGCTCAACTCACATTTCAGAATCTTGGAAAGAGAAAGATGGTCCTACATTTGGTTACACACTCAAGTTATATAAGGAAGTAAGTGTGCTTTGCCACCCCCACATATGCATACGCATATCCAAGGACTCACGCACGGTTCATTCAGATGGCAATTTAGCTCCTTCTCTATCCAAGGAGTGTAGTAAGGGTCATATGCAACAGCCCCAAAGAAATCCACACACATATCAAACTCTCCTGCAAAAGAAACACTTCATTTAATTATTGAAATGAATTGGAAGTCCAGTGTAACTTCATGTCATGTGTGAACAACAATCATTGTACTTCTTCCTTTCTGGTTTGGGTGCATTTTATTTAACTTTCTGTCAACGAGCTCCTACTAGGAAATCTGTGTAATGCTGAATGCCAGGGGTCTAGAGTGGGCATCTTTGTCTTGCTCCTGGTCTTAGGGAAAAAGTGTCCATTATTTTTACCCCTGAGAATGATGTTACTTGTGGACCTTTATACATGGCCTTTATTATATGAAGCAGTTTCCTTCTGTCTTTAGTGTGTTGGGTGTATTTTTTAAAAGATTTTATTACTTTAGTGTTGTTCATTTACAGTTGTCTGCATTTCCCCCCACAATGCCACCACCCCCACGCCAGCCAATCCCACCTCCCACCCTTGCTCCCACCCTCCCCCTTGGTTATGTCCATGTGTCCCTTATATTGTTTCCTGGAAACCCTTTCCCTCACTGTCCCCACCCCGTCCCCTCTGGCTATTGTTAGATTGTTCTTAATTTCAATGTCTCTGGTTGTATTTTGCTTGCTGTTTTCTTTTGTTGATTATGTTCCAGTTAAAGGTGAGATCATGTGGTATTTCTCCCTCACCACCTGGCTTATTTCACTTAGCATAGTATTCTCTGGTTCCATCCACGCTGTTGCAAAGGGTAGGATCTTCTTCTTTCTCTCTGCTGCGTAGAATACCATTGTATAAATGTACCACAGTTTTTTGATCCGCTCATTTACTGATGGGCACTTAGGTTGCTTCTAGCACTTGGCTACTGTAAATTGTGCTGCTATGAACATTGGGATGCATAAATTCTTTTGGATTGGTGTTTCGGGGCTCTTAGGGTATAATCCCAGCAGTGTCCTCTAAGGCAAGGGACATAAAGGAAAGAATAAACAAATGGGACCTCATCAAATTAAAAGCTTCTGCATGGCTAAAGAATACAGCATTAAAATGAAAAGAGAACCAAATATACGGGAAAACATATTTGCCAATGATGCCTTGGACAAGGGTTTGATCTCCAAAATATATAAAGAACTCATACAACTCCACTCCAGGAAGACAAAAAATCCAATTCAAAAATGGGCAAAAGACTTGAACAGACACTTCTCCAAGGAGGATATAGAGGGCACAAAGACATATGAAAAGATGCTCAGCATCACTAGCCATCAGAGAGATGCAAATTAAAACCACCATGAGATACCACTTGACACTGGTCAGAATGGCCATCATAAAGAAATCAACAGACATGTTTTGGAGAGGATGTGGAGAAAAGGGAACCCTAGTGCACTGTTGGTGGGATTGTAGACTGGTGCAGCCACTGTGGAAAACAGTATGGAATTTCCTCAGAAAACTAAAAATGGAACTGCCTTTTGACCCAGCAATTCCACTGAAGTGTGATTCTATATAAAGAAATTAATTTTCAATATACTCTGAGCTACACAGTTATGGAAATCAAACTCTAGTTCATTAAGTTCTCTTCATTTTTTAAACTTACAAATTGAACTAGACCCTAACTTTTTCTGGCTTCAATAATATTGAGATTAACAGCACAATTTGACTCCTCCATGTTACAAGCCCTACTACTCAGGGAGCACCACCTCCATGCAACACCTCCACCCTCATCCGTGCTCAGGCCTCATCTCCCCTCTGACTGAGAGCAAGGCTTTCTTGGCTCTGAAGGACAATGACATCCCTCTTCAGCAGGAAGCAGATGCAGGAATCATCTGGCATCATTTTTCCCTAAGAGGATTCAGAGGCAAAATTCTTGAGTGGGAAATAGAGTAGGCAGTTAGACAAAATCAGAGCAAGAATGAGAGGCCAGGTATCAATGGTCACCAAGACAGAAAGCTCAGGTGCTGGCAGCATTATGTGAAGACAAGTGAGTAAAAAGTGGCACACAGGCAGGTGGTGAGCTGGGATGTTGACTAGGATAATGGATGTGAGGGCCCAGCAGCTCCTGTAGACACCTCCCAAACCATCCGTATTTCTCCACAGGAGCCACAGATGCACCTGGAACCCACAGACTCTGTATCAAACACCAAATTGCCTAAATACCCAGTCTTGGTCATTGAGACAACAAGACAAATGCAGGAACAGACATACCTCACACCATTAAAATTCCAGCTCAGAGATTAAAGTTGTCACCCTGCTTTCTCTATTGGCATGAATGTTGCATCCTTTTGCTGGGACTGGTCCTGTCCTGTAAATTGCCAACCCAAGAAACTTTTTTTTTCCGTAAAAGGAAACACCTTTCTCTCAGGTCCCACTGGAGCATGTAAGCCACCTCCAGGTGCTTTTAACTTGTTCAGGGTCAGAGAGGGGACCTGCTCCTTCCTGAGATCTGTAAGCAAGTAACTAAAATAGCTTGGGCATATGAGACCACAAAGTCATCAATCAACGTGCACACAAATGGATCATGATCTCCCCAGAAAATTACCAGATGATGAATATTTCTTTAGATGTACTCTATTACCCTGATGGGGAGCAGCTGCACATCAGCATGTACTTCAGAGTCTCTCCAAGACTGAACCGCTGTACCCAGTAAAGCAGACTTGTCACTCGCTAATATTCAGAAATCTCTGGACTCCCTAACTGGAGTTGTCTTAGATAATCAACTTGCCTTAGACTACATATCAACAGAACAAGGAGTTTGCAAGACCATCAACTCTTCTTGTTTTTCTTACATTTACACCTCAGCTCAGATGAAAACAAGCATCAGCTGAATCAGGCAACAGGTAACCTGGTGCCAAAAAGCATTGGACTATCACACCCCTCTCTTTGAGGGAACACAAGATTGGTTTGTGAGTCTATTTAAATGGATGACACAGGGACTCAGGTCCTTAGGGTAGGGATTTTTAATTAGATTTAATATTATTTGATTTGTAATGTCTGTCTTTATTGTTTTGAAGTGCTTTATGACTTGTTTTTCCCATGGAAGGTAGAATCTGCTGGGCAGGGACCACTAAAAAATAAACCCACTTTTAACTCACAAGATTTTGTTTTCTGACAGGCTCTGGTTTTTCATCCTCCAGAAGATTCACAGGGTATCAATAGCCCCATAGATATGGAGGAAGAAAATGACACGGGAAAATTGAAACATGAAATAAAAACTTTATACTACTGAGACTTACTGTGAAATGGAATTAAAAGTAGTACCAACTTTAAACAAAATCTCATACTGACAGTATCTTTGTAAGCATATTGCATGTGCTACCAGTTCCAGTCCTGATTGTTCAAGAAACAACCTTGACCACAGTGTCAGGTGACACAGATTGCCCAATGGCAAAAATTTGGTTCACACCAACCAGTTCCAGAATCGTGACAATAATGATCTGTATCAGGACCAGAAAGGACACAACCACTCCCCATGATCTCTGTGTTCCTTTTGTCACTCTCCCTCCTTATAAAAAACCTCCATTCACTGAGATGCTAATGGGCTTTGATATGAGCGTCTCTCATCCTCTTGCAGGCCAGCACCTGAATAAAACCACTCTCCTTTACATCAGCACCTGACTCTTGAGCCTTGGCTTTTGAAATTTCGGGCAGCCAGACTTTCATTTGGTTACATCATCTCTGTGCCTTCTGGTGAGGGCTCCCTTCCTGGTTCACATCAGACAGCCTCTTGTCGGGTCATCATGTTGTGGAAGCATCAGCAAGTTCTCTGAGCTTTTTGAGAAAAGCAATAACCCCTTTCTTGGGGCACTGTCATGACCTAAGCATCTCCAAATACTCTATTTTAGTACTATCCTCCTTGAGAGTGAGGAATTAAACATACAAACTGAAGTAACCCATGTTTTCAGAAGGGAGCCATGGCCTAGAGCCTCTGGAGAAAGGGTGGTCCTTCCTCCACCTTGACCTCAGACCAGAGAAGGGATTTCCTGCTCAGTCCTGCAGATTGTACAAGAATAAATGTAGAAATGGTCTCCCCAGCTGTGTGAGAATTGATTCCTTTGCCATAGGATCATAAAACAGGCTGGATGTGGGCCTTTCATTGCCAAGAATGTCCCCACCCTGATCCCTGCTGTATGATGACCACTACTGCCCAGGACAGGGGCACTTGCAAGGCCCCCGGTCTCAGGTAAGGAGACCCCTTAGGAACATAACCCGATTGAGGAATAATAGAACACTGTGATGTTGTAGCCTATGCTGCAACCCAGAACACCTGTTGACCCTCCACTTTGCTTTCTGAATGTCATCCCTGTGATAAATTTCCAGAGACAAGGACATAGATATTCTTCCTTGGCATTCATATACTTTTCACCAAGCACACTTCCATTGTTTAGAAATGGGGGATGTCTTAGTATGTGCTGGGGAGTCACTACAGTTCAAATTAAACCTGACTGACCAAGATATACAGATGAGACCTCTGAATATCCCTTGATCAGAAAACATGGAAGCTCCCAATGTGTGCCCTGCACAGTAAATATCAGAAGTCCTCTCAGGATCATCTTTCTTGACTCTTCCTTGCAGTGCATTTGGTCCCTTGAACCATTCCTTGAATTCATTTTTTAATATACTTTATTGATTATGCTATTACAGTTGCCCCATTCCCCCCCACTTTATTTCCCTACATCCTGAGCAGTCAATCCCATCACATTCCCCCTCTTCAGTTCATGTCCATGGGTCATATATATGAGTTCTTTGGCTTCTACATTTCCTATACTATTCTTAACCTACCCCTGTCTGTCTTCTATCTACCATTTATGCTTCTTAATCCCTGCACCTTTTCCCCCTCTCTCCCCACCCACTCCTCTGATGATAACCCTCCATGTCATCTCCATTTCTGTGATTCTGTTCCTGTTCTAGTTGTTTGCTTAGTTTGTTTTTGTTTCTGTTTTAGGTTCAGTTGTTAATAGCTGTGAGTTTGTTGTCATTTTACTGTTCCTATTTTTGATCTTCTTTTTCTTAGATAAGTCCCTTTAACATTTCATATAATAAGAGCTTGGTGATGATGAACTCGTTGAACTTGACCTTATCTGGGAAGCACTTTATCTGCCCTTCCATTCTAAATGATAGCTTGGCTGGATAGAGTAATTTTGGATGTAGGTCCTTGCCTTTCATGACTTGGAATACTTCTTGCCAGCCCCTTCTTGCCTGCAAGGTTTCTTTTGAGAAATCAGCTGACAGTCTTATGGGAACTTCTTTGTAGGTAACTGTCTCCTTTCCTCTTGCTGCTTTTAAGATTCTCTCCTTATCTTGGGTAATTTCATTATGATGTGTGCTTGGTGTATGCTTCCTTGGGTTCAACTTGTTTGGGACTCTCCAAGCTTTCTGGGCTTCCTGAAAGTCTATTTCCTTTGCCAAATTGGGGAAGTTCTCCATTATTTGTTCAAGTAAGTCTTCAGTATCTTGATCTTTCTTTTCTCCTTCTGGAACCCCTATGATTTGGCTGTTAGAAGGTTTAAAGTTGTCTTGGAGGTTCCTAAGCCTCTCCTCATTTTTTTTGAATTCTTGTTTCTTCATTCTGTTCAGATTGAATGTTTCTCTCTTTCTTCTGCTCCACACCATTGATTTGAGTCCTGGTTTCCTTCCTGTCCCTGTTGGTTCCTTTTACATTTTCCTTTATTTCACTTAGCATAGCCTTCATTTGTTCATCTAATTTGCAACCATATTCAACCAGTTCTGTGAGCATCCTGATTACCAGTGTTTTGAACTGTGCATCTGATAGGTTGGCTATCTCTTCATCACTTAGTTGTATTTTTTTCTGCAGCACTGAACTTTTCTTTCATTCGGCCATTTTTCAAAATTTTGTCATGCCTGTTACGTAGTAAGGGGCAGAGTCTTAGGTGTTCACCAGGGTGGGGCAGACCACATTGCTGCGTTGTTCTGTTCCCTGAATTCCTGATGTGCCTGTGGATGCATCAGTCCTGGTTTCTGATCCCTGACTGCGCGTGAGGAAGTCAAGAGGATATCACACTATCATCTCCTCAGCACAGTGCAGCTGTTCTCCTTCTCAGGGTCTGTGACATGCACATGATGCAGGTCATCACACTGACACTCTTGCACTATAATACACAGTTGTATCCTTGGACATCAGGCCATTAATCTGCAGATAGGCAGTGCTAATAGAACTGTCCATGGAGAAGGAAAGTAGTTCTGAGAAACACTGGCACACATGGGTTTCCCAGTGTTTGTGTTGATCAAGCCGAAGTATTGCAGGACCGCTCCTGAGCCTGTCATACGCAGAACATAGCATAGCTCATGAAGGTGTACCCTGAAGCCTTCCCAGAGATCTTCACTGAGGCTCCATATTTTCAAACTTATCTCCAGACTGCACCAGCTGCATGTGGGAGTGTACACCTGTGGGGAACAGGATGTGGTGGGTGGAAATCCACTTTGACTGACTGTCCCTGGTCCCCTCCTCAACCCATTGCCTATGGAGCTCCTAACATGTAATCACTATTGATCAAAAAGAGGGTTGTCCAGCTCAAGTCCATGGTTAGGGACAGTACCATAGGGGAGGGTATGGCTTTGAGAGTTGATCTCAGGGCACACACAGACACACAGTTAGCATTTTCTACCTCTTCTCATTTGCATAGTCAGGAGACAGAGTATGTGATAACTGATTATTTGATTCAACTGGGCAAAGTGTAGAGGACAGAGAAGTCATGCTCAATGGAGCCTCGGTGTCCAAGTCCTAATCAGTGTTATCTGGTATAAGTCCCCTGCCAGGTCTGAGGTCTGTGCAGACTTAGCTCCTCCCACTGAGGAACAAATCCCCACGTGATATGATCCTCACTGACCTACCTTTGAGTGACTCAGAGGCCACCAGGACCAGGTCTAGGCTTCAATAACTGTAGGTTCTATTCCTTGGATCAGTGTGTCTTCAAAGTGCAGCACTGAACAAATTGTGAAAACATCCCTGTCTCCAGTCCCTCAACATTCACATATAAAGAAGCCCTAGGAATACCCTCACTGACTGTGGTTCTCTTGTCTTAGTGTGTTCGTTAAATGCTCTGATAGAATAGGATGTTTACAATTATCACATGTCCAATCTTTATTTGAGATGTTTTTTGTTTTGTTTTGTTTTTTTTATGAAAAGATGAAGACTCAGAACCTCAGAGGTAATCCCTCCCCAGGTCCCCCACTCTTGCATCTGAAACCACAGGCTTAGATCATGGGTCCTGTGCATCCCCTTCTGCCCAGTCCAAGCCCTGCAGGAGAGGGTTATGACTTGACTCACAGGACATGAACCTCTCAGTGTCTCTAGTGCAGAAATAACGGTATGTGTTTAGACAGTATGTGTTTAGACATCTCAGGGTAACGAGAATGACCCTTACTGGACCCCAGTGATTCTCCAGGGAATCTCTACCCAGGGCACTGTGAAGCCACCAGGGAGTCCAATGGCTGGGATTGCCAGATGCACTGATTCAGCTGACATCTGTGAGTCCAGAATTTCTCAGGAGTTTTGTTGGAATCTGAGGTCCTCAGGTTCTCCTTGCACGTCCCATCTGAGTATTCCTGCATGTGGCCTAGTGTCACATGGAATTCTACTGCTCAATAAATCTCTCCCTCTATGTCTCTCTCTCCCTCTCCCTCCCTCCCTCTCTCTCTCTCTCTCTCTCTCACACACACACACACACACACACACACACTCACTGGTGGTTTTCATGGTAATGAACCCAGGTCTCCTCTGTTCCCTGTTCCTAGCACATAGGAAGGATCCACACTGACCAGAACCAAATGAGTGACCAACCTTGATGACAGAACAAAAGCAAGCATGGTTGACATGAAGACAGGAGAGTGTCTACCCTCGTTGATTCATTTTCTCCCAGTACCTGCAACCTGCAGAGACTATGATGAGAAGGTCCTGGTTTGTCCTGGAGAAGCTCAGACCAAGGTACCCTTTGCCAGTCAGTGCAGCCAACACTGATCTCACCTGTGGGGTGTCTCTCTGATATAAAGCCACAGGTCCCCATTCTCAAAGCACACAGCAAGGAACCTCGAGGTTAATACCATGGGGGACACTGAATGGGCATCTCCCCAGGAGCAGAAGCAGGTGCTGATGAAGGAGCACTGTAGACAGAGAAAGTGGTTCTGGGTTGTCAGAGTCTGTGGAGCAGTGTCAGTGTAGTTTTCCACTGCCCTGCTTGTCTTTATCACCCCCTGGTGTCCTGAGCCCACCATATAGCCAGCTCTCCTGCCTCCTTCCAGGAGGTTTGTGCCTGGGCTCACACTGACCTCTCACTGTGTCTCTCGTGCACAGTAATACACAGCTGTGTCCTCAGTTGTTGTGGAGCTAAACTGCATGGAGAACTGGTTATTGGATGTGTCTCTGGAAATGGAGGTGTGGATCTTGAAGGATGGGCTGTAGGAAGTGCTTCCATCATTACATATGTACCTGATCCACTCCAGTCCCTTCCCTGGGGCCTGTCGTATCCAGCTCCATCAGTAATCACTGGTGATGGAGTGACCAGAGATAGTGCAGGTGAGAGAGAAGGTCTGAGAGGACTTCACCAGTCCTGGGCATGACTTCTGCAGCTACACCTGGGAGTGGATACCTGGGGACAAGGAGCTTCAGTTCCTGTCCATCACATGTAGTCACAACCATCCTATAGACTTATGTCTGACATTGAGACACTGTTCCTGGGGGGCTGTCACCAGGCACAGAAGGAGAACCAGCAGTCTCATATTCTTCTATAACACATCTCTGCCATCCCCAGAGATCTCAGTCCTGTGTGAGGGGAGAGTTGTGAGCCTCACAGCACAGGGGAGGATTTAACATGGAGCTGGGAATGAAATTTGCATGTGGGGCCTGCTGATCTTAAAAGTGGGGAGGGCATAAAGTCCCATATTCTCCTGGGTCTTGAGTACATTTCTTCTGTTGGACTCAATGGTGTAGTTCTGAAGCAGGAGACAGCATGGGTATTGAGGCACCTTTGAATCATGTCAATGGACAGCCCTCTATCAATGTTTAAAATAAAATTGGATTGGATGAGTTGTTCACACAATTTTAATCTCATAGGTCATTCAATTCATTAGTAAAATGGATGAACATTATATACTGTGGGAGACTCCAGGCAGCGGACCTCTCCCGACTGCCATGGATGAGAATAAATCATCCCAAACACAATCTGTTGTTCTGGAGGGAAAGAGAGTGGCGATTCCCTTTGGTGAGAAAACCTTGAGCTGTTCTCTGACATGGTTATTTTTAGGGTTGGGAAGTGCATGGGGATACAGTACATGTGTATAGCTTATCAATCAATGTCCAAAAGGCTATTGTCATAAAAAATGACACTATCTATATATAAATATTGAAGAAACACAGATCATCTCAGGTCAGTGCCTGTGAGACATGCTGACATCAAATGGTTGTAAAGGCATATTTCATGAATCAAGGAGTTCACTCCTTAGGCTTTGAACTTAAACATCTGGTTTATATCAACAGGACTGTTGCAAGGAAGAGCAAGTTTCAAAGGATTCAATGTATATTTCAGGCCTCATTTCCAAGAGGAACCCTTGGTGTTAGTGTTGGGTCATGCCTGCCACCTGCCTTTCCTTGTTTTTCCAGGGAGACATAGTGGCTTGTCTCAATGACTGCTTTCACACGGCTACAGTCTCTAAAACCACACAGAGTGGTCCCCAACAATATACACATATTTTCACAAATACAAGGAGACACATGATGTAGACTCATGGCTGCCAGAATGGATAATTATAATTTCATTTAAGATAATATGTAGATTCTGATGTAAAAATAATTACAAAGTAAAGAACAGTCTTTTCCTTGACCAGGCTGAGGTCCATGGTCCTGCGGGTTCCAGTGCACGTGCAACCTCTGTCTCAGGCAGGCTCCAGGGAATGAGCCATGCAGGTTAGTATCTGCAGCCCAGAGATCATCCAAGGTGCTGCAGCTGAGACAGGTGTTAGACATGCTGAGTTTTTCCTTTAGTCTCACTTCCCCAAGGGCAGTGTGTCCCCTTCCCACAGGTGAGCCTCTCAGGAAGCATCCCAGGTTCCTAGTTTCCATTGGAATGCTGAGATCCTGGAGTCACCTTCTTCCAGAGAGACACAGGCACTTACTCTGGGCCAGAAGGTGTTCTGAGAAGTGTGTGGATGACTTGACCTGCTTCCTTCTCATATAGAATCACCTTGAAATCTGCCATCCCTGAGTTCCCCTGAAACCTGGCTGGAAAGAGATCGGGAAGCTGATGTCCTGGGAAGGGAACTGGGAACTCATGATGGGCTAAGGTTTCAGAAGGAGGAAAACAGAAGTGCAATGTAGTTGTATCGTTTATGAAATCACTAAACTGGGATTTGTCTACTGAATGAGGAATCAGGAGAAGTGGCTGATGAACCTCACAGGTGAGACCTTATCAAGTGTGTTAACAACAAATGCACAGTAAAACTCCACAGGTACCCCCTCCATCCACACTTCACAGCTCACAGAGCAAGTGTGAAGCCCACACATTTGAGAATGGCTCCATTGCAGGACGTCTAAGTCAGGACTCCAGAAGCTGCAATCCTTGGAAGGAGGCAGCTGGCCCATGACCTCTGAAACAAAGACAAAAGTCTCAGAGAGTAGAAACTGCCACTAAATGTGACCCAACAAGATCCCTGTCGAATCCTTTGTCTGTTCTTATCTGCTTGCTCATAACCCTGGATTGCTATTCCCACAATGCATGACAACCTCCCATTCCCTTGTTATTGCAACTGTTAAGTGGTTGTTGATGTCTGAACGCAGGTTTTTATGCTGTATGTCTGGGAGCGTTCAAGCCTGACCCTCTTCATCTATGTCAGTCCTCATCTTGACATGCTGATAATAAAGCCTTGGTCAGAGCTCCTCTGCCCCTAGTGGGTCAGTTAATCCACCAAAGTCCTTGCCCAATACGAGAACCCTCATCGGTCCTCACTCTGTGAGGACAACAAACCTTGAGCCACGCTCCTGTCCTGGCTCTCAGAAGCCAATTCATCCCCAACACAGATGCTTGCCTGGCCCTCACAAGACATCGATCGTGTTGCAACTGTGCTCCATCTGGTCACTTGGTGGGTGGGCATTATCGCACACAGCATCTGAAGCTACGTTGGGTGGGAGTCCCTCCAAGTTGGCACAGCATCTGCAGCCATAGGTGCTTTTTCTAGGCTGCTGGGACAATGACCAACACCATCGGACATTTTTTTCTCTGTCAGGATTGACCACTGATTTGAGAGCTGATGACCTGGAAGTCCTGGGAGCCAGCATTTGCTGCTGAGTTGTCTGTCCTATCAGTGTCCTAATCTCAACTTTGGAGAAGATGCAGAAGCAGATGTCAGATGAAGAGGAAACCCCAGATTACCACAGAAATGCAGAGGTCACACTGACTTCCACTCACTGTGTCTCTTGCCCTGTAAATCAGGGCCATGTCCTTAGTGGTCAGAGAGCTCAGCTGCAGGGGGCACAGGCTCCTGGACATATCATCACTGATGGAAATGTGCCCCTCAAAAGCTTCAGGTACACAAGCTACACAAGGTTGTACTTCGTGCTCCTTGTCCACTACCCAGCCTCTTCCATGGGGACTGGTTGATCCAAATCTTGTAGTTAATTCTGTTGACTGAGCTCCCAGAAACTGTGCAGGTGAGGGAGAGGATCTGCAATGGATTCACCAGTCCTGGTCCTGACTCCTTCAGCTCTACCAGGGATAGGACACGTGGAGACAAGGGCAACCTTTGCTGTCAGCCATGTACAATTGCAACCATCCCATAAACCTGTGTCTGACATCAAGACACTCAACTTGAGGGGCTGTCCCCTGGCTCAGGAGGATACCCAGCAGTTTTATATTTCCTAGACCATTGACCCAGCTCTGCCTTCCCCAGAGATAACCTCATGTGAGTTGAGAGCTGTGAGTTCCCACAGCACAGGGCAGGATTTACCCTGGAGCTGAAATTCAAATTCACATGTGGGACAGCCTTTCCCCTGTAAGTGGAGAGGGACTGAGGTCAGACATCTTTGTCATTCTGGAACCTCTGCGGGGACATCTCTTTTTTTGAACTTATCCAGCATGTATGTCAGACACAGGGGATCATCTGGCTTATTAGGCACATGAAATGACATCAACAGACATCCTCACCTTTCTGAGCATAAGAAGGAATGGTGGACTAGGAGAGTGGGTGACATTTCTAAGTTTTCATGCATCTTTCAATCAGATTGAAAAATAATTACCATTTGTGTACAGTTTCTGAAAACCAAAATTCTGGTGTATCCATAGTTACCAAACATTAATATTATAATTTTATAGAAATGATATCACCTTCACAGAAATATCAGAAATAAAGGGTAGTCATTCTCAATCACTTGTTTCTTAATTGATGATATCTCTGACTTGAGCAATGCCCTCCCAACATAAGCAGGTTGGATACCCTGAATTCTGGGTATTGGAAGTTTTGTGATGATGTCTAAGTTCCCTGTGCAAACTCTTCCCTCACCAAAGTCCAGGGCACATTGCAGAGACCTCAAAGTAGCCACATGAGAAATAACCACAAATTTAATTGAATGAAAGTCTGGAAATGAAAAAAACTGGTTATTTATGTGCACAGTTCAGAATTCTACATTTGTTGAAATGATTATTACAGTACCTTTACTGACCTGTTTTCTCAGTCTAGTGTTGTCAGTGATGTTGGGGTTCAGAGGAAGGGAAACAAGGGGAATTCCTGGCATAGATTTGCTCACAGGAAAGAGAACTATTATCCTGACAGGGAACCATCTGCCCAGCCTTTATTGGCCCTGTTTCTGGGTGTGGTCACTGTGGTCAGAGGGAGCTTGGCTTTTCCACATAACAATTAATGTTTTTAATGTAAAATAAACACTTTCTTCCATCAGACATGTGATTTGAAAACATAATCTTAATGTTTACATCTGGTTATTTATTGGCTTAAGCAGTGTTCGGTGGGGCAAATTAATTTTAACAAAGTCTAACATATTCATATTTTAATGGACCTTTTATTGGGTTTTATTACAAAGAACTCTCTAGAAAATAGTCAACCTCCAATGTTCATGTTCATTGGTTACAGTAGACATAGAGACTAGAGCAGACTCTTTCGAACTGTGTAAGGGGATGATGCTGGGCATAGTTTGAGTCACATACAGAAATAAACCCCATTTTCATGAGTTTACTAGATTTATGTGTTTAAAGCCTTTTTAGTGAAGATCCAGAAGTATGAATAACAAGGCACGATAGAGATAGATTATATCATCTTAGAAAAGAGGAGTTTGTTAGAAATATAAATGTTAAAGCTTCTTCAGTTAGAGATCAAGAGAAACAAGGAACATGTCATCTTAAATGAGTGGAAAGGGAATTCCTTGTTACCCACATTCACATTTTACAGTGTCACTGTTACATGTGGTCACAATGTCACAGGGCCAGGGAATTAGGAGTTAGACAACTCTCAGATCATTACTCATCTGGTAACATCATGACTCACGCAAGCTGTGTAATTGGTGGGACTCCATTTAGAAAATTTCTCAACACATACAGGAAAGAGAGGAAACCCCTGGCTGCTAGATCATCATCATCACCACTATCTTCATCACCATCATCAAAAAAAAATCATAGTCATCAAGATAAACATCACCATCATCATCATCACCACAATCACCATTAACATCAGTTGATTTCCTATAATTATTTTCATTTTCTATAGGCATAGATGTTTTTCACACGTAATAAACTTTATCTTGGTTTTTGCTTATTTTTTATGTTTGTTAAGTGAAATAGGTAGCAGACCTTATATTATTTTATGTTTGACTGCTGCCAAATGATGTCTCATTCCCACCTCTTCTCCTTCTGCCCCACACAGGAAATCTGATAATAGAGTGTGAGCTTCTTCCTTACACATCACTGGGAAATTGAAAATGCACGGACCCTTGTAAGACAATTTCCCTGCCTACTACCTCAAGAAAATCCCTGAGCCCGTCTCCTTTCCTGACTCTATCAGATCATGTTTACCTTGCTGAAGGTCTTTTCCTGGTCTTCCCAGAGATGTCAAATATGTGTGTGATACACATTCCATGTCACTTTGGTGTGTGTTTCGCGACAGCCTGGACATCCACAGCAAGTTGTGTGTGTCCCTCTGCCCAGTGTAAGGTCCACTACTATGCCTGGTGCTGCGAGCATGATGTCAAGTCAATGACTGGCAAGACCTGACATCTTTGTTCCCTGACATTGGGGCCATATGCCTCTGGTGACCCCTGCCCAGCATGCCTGTGTCGTGACACTGGCCAGCTTGGAGATTGAGCTGTGTGACACTATGCCACACTGTTGGGTCCAGCAGAGTCTCTGGTTAGATTAAGCTGATGAGAGACAGAAAGTTTGATTATTCATTGAAATTGGTCACAAGTGTGTGTGGAAAAGACTGTCTTTTGCACATGAAGAACATTGTCTCTCTTTACAACAGATATTTCTAAGATAATTCAGAGGTGATTACCAAATAGGAATTCAGAGAGGTTGCCTGAGGGAAATGGTTACAGGGGGAAGAAACCAAACAGTAAACAGCCAAAACCTCCTCCTGCAACTGACCCAGGGGTTGTCCCTGTGTTCAAGGACACTCTGTCCCCTGAAAGTCACATCCCCTCTTTCTAGGAGGTTTTGTCTAGGCTCACCTTGAGTTCCCCTCACAATGTCTTCCTTACAGTAATGCATGGCCATGTACTCAGCTCTAAGTCTGTTCATTTGCAGACAGGCAGTGCATTTGGAATCATCTTTCGAGATGATGAATCTGCCTTTCAAAGGTGCAGTGTATTCTCCTGTGTGACTGTTACCTTGGTTCCTAATAAAACCTATCCACTCCAGTCTTTTTCCTGGGGGCTGGTGGATTCCCATTATATAATAATAACTGAAAGTGAATCCAGTACATCTACAGAAGAGGCTCAGAGACAGTCAGGCTTTCTCAGCAACCCCCAACTCCATCAGCTGCACCTCACATCACAAACCTGCAGAAAACAGACTCATGTTACAAGTGGACACACACTTAAGCTCCACTTTCTTCATAAAGTTAACATTTGAAAGCATCAGAACAAGTGCCCAGCTCGAGAAAACTTCATGGTGCTTCCTCTGGGCTAACTGCTTCAGTGACTGCAAATGCAGAGACCCAGGGAGCAGCTGCCCTCCCAGATGTGCAGGGACAGTGGCTGGGCTGGGTTTATCAGCACATGGAGCACCCCACTTGCATGTGCTCTTCCCTTAGGGACAGAGAAGTGAAGTCCATAGGTGAGGGTCCCCACTCCACTCAGGTGGACAAACGTCCTTGTTGTGACAATGGGAGTTTTATGTCAGGCTGGTTAGTCTGAGTTGTTGTTGTTGTTGCTAATTTCTATGTCTGTGCACTGAGAGTCCATCAGCATCGAGAGAGTGGGAAGAAGAGACAAACACATGTGGAGCATTTTAACTGCCCTGGATACCCTCTGTGCTCAGACTCTTCCCCATCCTCCCCCAATGGCTTACTGACTGTCATATCAAATGCCCAATGTGCACACAACACACCAATCATTGTCCTGTAAGTTGCTGTTATCATCCAAATGCCACATGTCATTATTATATACAGTCTCTGGGAAGATTGAAAAAATGTCAGGACTAGTTTAACTGATAAAACCTAAGTGAACACTGAAATCCACTTGGTCAAAGCCCCTCCTGTGTGAGGTTAATGTGATGCCTTCAAGAGCAAATCAGACATGTCCATGTGAAGATGGTGACTGGGAGGACCTTGAATTTTTGGATTTTATCTCCATTGGAACCTGAATCTTGTTCCATGCTGATGTGGTAAAAATTGAAAAGGTTCATGTGTTATGCCCACTTCTAACTCTGACTTCCCATTACATCTGTTGAAGAGCCTTTCACACTTCAATGAGGAAAATGTGTCTGTGGAAGAAAACATCAGAGAAAAACTGCCCTTGAACATCACTGGAAGGACACTCATGCTGTGCTTTTTACAACACATATTGCAGTGAATCTCCACCCTTGTGGTCATGGCACTATCTAACCCTAATACATTCTTGGTGCTGTAACAATCTACTGTGAACTGGGTCATTGGCCCATAACAGAAATTTATTTTTCACTAATATGGAAGTGGGAAATGCAATAACAGCTGTGAGCATATTGATGTCAGATATAAATCGACTTCCTAGACAGCTGCTTGCTCACTGTAATCTCAGAGGGTGGCAAGGGAGGCTCCTCGGTCCTTTGCTATAAAGAACCTGAACCCACTCATGAGAGCTCCACCCTAGGACCAAAGCTCATCCCAAGGTCGCACCTGCTAACAGCATCACATCAGCCTCCCATTTTAATATGTGACTTTTTGAGTGACGGAAACACCAGTTAATAGCAACAACAAAGGAACCAAATCATGATTCTACACAGTTGGAAGGCTACACCAGTAGAGCTTCCCTAACAGAGGATCCCCATAATCCTGTGGAAAGTTCTCACATTTAGGAGCAGAAAGGAAACCTAAATCCTTCAGGACAAATTAATGTCCTTGTAGTGGGGACATGTTCCACTTTAGTCTTTGAACTAACATCCATATAATTTATTATTATTTCCCCCTCATTGCTTACCTATAACCATTATTCTTATTTTCTAGTAAGTAAAATAGTTTTCTTCCTATATTGGTCCATAGCTCCATGTTTTCACTCATTCCCTAGGTATTCAGTGGAATAAATAGCCAGGTCCTAGATTTGATGTTTATGCTGATATGTTAAGGTTCACCAATCTCTCTCTCCCTGTGCACACATGGGGAATCTAAAAAGAAAGCAGGAAAGACAGACGTTGGAGACTGAAAACACATAAATCTGACTAATGAGCATGCCCCTCCTCAACATTGTGTCTTGGTCCAGTCCAGCAGGACTGCGTGTCATTGTGGAATGCTTGTCCTATATCTCCAGACAAGTGACGAACAAATTCACGCGGACTAAAGAAATCCTGTGGAGAAAAGAGATGTGTGGCTGATATCTCAATGATCAAGAGAGAGGGACCCCGACCCCTTGCCTCGACAGGCTTTTATTGAAACTCCAGGTCCATTACATTCAGGGTAGTCCTCATTTACTACGCATAGGTTTGTTTTAGGTGGTTAACTATTACAGATAGCAAAGAAAAGAATGTTGCTGATCACTTCAAAGATAAAATACAAAGTGGAGAGGAGGCTTAGCTAGTTACACATATACTTTGGAAGTCTGGCCCAAGTCAAAGTAAACTTCTGCAGTCTCCATCCCAGGTGAGGCAGTATTTTTGCAAGAGCAAGTTTCAAAGTGGCCTAGGTACAATGCAGGCCTGATCCCCACAGGAGACCTATCCATGGATGTCACCTGCACACGACATGCATCTGGACTGCATTAAGAACCAGAGCTGAGTCACGGGTCACATCACACTTGAACAGGTTCTCCACAATTCCCCCTTTGTTTTTCATTATGAGGCTACAGTTGTCATTGCCAGGTCAAATGGTTCCCTGGAGAGCTGATAGTGATCACTGTGCTGTTCTCTGTGTGCAGCATAAAGTTGTTCCTTTAAGGGAAAGCATAAGGTGTCAATAAGAACAGAGAAACAAACTGGCAAGTGCTCGGCAGCATAAATAGTATTTTCCAGCACCGGTATCCAGTGTTTGTTTTCTTCTAGTTGGCCATTAGGGGGCATCCACACTCCTCCCATCCACTGAGTATAGTTAGTGGAAAAGGGAGGCTCAACGTACCACCAGGTATGTAGTTTAAATACTGGTGGATCAATAATGTGGCCCCAATAGATATAAGAGGAATTAATCTCCGTAGCTAGGCCCTACCCTACCCACCCTAGGCAAAGTATAATAATAATTAAAAGCAAAGTTTTAGCTGAATTGGCTGACAGCATTGCTAGGTAAGCAATAAACCTGTTTTCTGGGGTATCTTCTCCTTTTGTTTCAGCAAGAATCTTCTCGGCTTGAATATTAAGAGCCTTAATGTCCCCCCATGTTGTGGGGATATGCCTAAAGGGAACATCATGGGACATCAGCAGGTAGTGGTTCTATGCAGGAGGCGTCTGAGCCTCAGGCCCTGCTATCAGGGTGAGCCCCATCCTCCGTTGGCGGACCCACATCCGTGAGCAACACTGTGGGCGTTTGGTCCCATTTCAGTTGTTCAGGGTCAACTGAGCCATCTGGTCTGTCAGTTGATTGGGTCTCACCTCCAGGTAGTGGAGCTTGGTGTCTATTTCGCTCGTGACAAGGCTTTATTCTTTTGGCTGGCAGCCAGACAGGACCTGTAGGAAAGGAAACACAAGCATACCCTCTTCCCCATGTTAAGAGGTCTACAGGGCCCTGCCAAGTGCCATCTCCTAGTGGATCTCTATATAAAACCTGAGGGTAAGACAGTTTTGATTCATTTGTCTGAAAATATTTTTCAATTGGAGTATGGAGAGATTCATCACAATTTAGGAAATTATAGGTAAACATGGCTAGCATAGTCAATTTTTTTTGGGAGGACTCATGACTCGCCCTTTTTTGTTTTTTGAGGAGATTTTTAAAGGTATGATGAGCCCACTCTTCAGCTGCCTCACCAGATGGATTGAAAGGGATTCCTGTTTTATGTTGGATATTCCAACGCTGAAGGAAAACCTGGATGGAATGAGCTAGGTATCCGGGGCCATTATCAGTTTTAATTTGCTGAGGCCGTCCTAAAAGACTAAAGGCTTCAAACCAATGGGCTTGTATGTTTTTAGCAGATTCTCCTGTTAAAGCACATGCATATAAAGCACCAGAATAGGTATCAACAGAGATGTGAACATATTTAAACTTAAAAGGGAACCCTAGTGCACTGTTGGTGGGAATGCAGACTGGTGCAGACACTGTGGAAAACAGTATGGAATTTCCTCAGAAAACTAAAAATGGAATTGCCTTTTGACCCAGAAATTCCACTGCTGGGATTATACCCTAAGAGCCCTGAAACACCAATCCAAAAGAACCTATGCACCCCAATGTTCATAGCAGCACAATTTACAATAGCCAAGTGCTGGAAGCCACCTAAGTGCCCATCAGTCAATGAGTGGATCAAAAAACTGTGGTACATTTACACAATGGAATTCTACGCAGCAGAGAGAATGAAGGAGATCCTCCCCTTTGCAACAGCATGGATGGAACCAGAGAGCATTATGCTAAGTGAAATAAGCCAGGTGGTGAGGGACAAATACCATATGATCTCACCTTTAACTGGAACATAATCAACAAAAGAAAACAGCAAACAAAATTTAACTAGAGACATTGAAATTAAGAACAATCTAACAATGGCCAGAGGGGACGGGGGAGGGAACAGTGCAGGGAATGGGTTCCAGGAAACACTATAAAGGACACATGGACATAACCAAGGGGGAGGGTGGAAGCGGTGGAGGGAGGTGGGATTGGCTGGGGTGTGGGGGGAGTAGTGGGGGGAAAATGCAGACAACTGTAAATGAACAACAATAAAGTAATTTTAAAATATAAATAAATAAATAAAATTTGAATGGACAATGTGCATTCACAAGATATTGGAGGTGTTTGTTTCCCTGTGTGGAGCCATCCATTCATCAGGACCTGCTAAGAACAAGGAAACCGTCAGTCTTCATGTAGTGTAGTTTCCGATGTGGAAACAAATAGAAAGTGACAGAAAGCCCAGCCAGTTGCTGCCATCTGGGGTGGCCCTGTGAACACCAGGGAAACCTGGTACATACCACTTTCTAGTCTCTGAGCCTGGTCACTTCCACACTGAGTTATTGTTGAGAGTCACCTGCATTAATGTCTGTATCAGCTAATCATTATTGTCACTGATGCTCCCTAGTTTGCTTACTTTAAAATTAGAAGGACATCTGGGTTGTTTATAGATTCTAATGAAAAGAGGTTTAATATTTTCATAGATATATGTGTGTGAACATAGAATTCATTCTTCTAAAGCAAACACTCCTAGAGGCATGTGAAAGGCACAGGTTAAATACAATTTTACACAAAACTGTGATCACTTTGTCAAGAAAGAATAGTAAGACATAGAGGAACTTGGTGAAGGAGAGATCTGGAGTCATGCTGATATGTCATCTGCAAGTGGAGAATGTCACCTCCTTATTTATTGTCTGCAGTGAGAATCTGAGGAATTAGATTCACAGAGAGGATGAAAGAAGTTTGCCTGGTTGGAGCTGAGGGTGTTGAGAGGAAACTCCTACTCCAAAAGAAAGTACATTTTTAACTGCCAAAGTACAAACCTGTCCCTGGGGGTTTTCTCTATGATTAGTGGCACCTGCATACCTCCTGGTTTCCTGAGTGACCCCTGCAGCCCAGGTCTTCTGTCTCCTGCAGGGAGGTTTGAGTCTGGGCTCAAGCTGACTTCGCCTCACACTGTCTCACACAGTAATATATAGCTGTGTCCTCAGTTCTCAGTCTGTCCAATGTTAAATAAACTTGTGTCCTAGAAGTTCCCCTTGTGATGCTGAGTTGAAATATCAACTTTGGCTTATAATATGCTTCCACCTCCCAAACCGCTATTTTATAGCATCAAACCACTGCAGACCCTTCCCTGGAGCCTGGTGGGTCCAGTATACAGAGTATCTCCTTAAAGAAAATCCAGAGACAGTGTAGGCAAGGGAGGGATTCACTAGTCCTGGGCCTGACTCCTGCAGTTGAAGCTGGGACAGCTTCATATGTCACTGGGAAGAAAAAAACATCAGTCCCTGTCAGATACGTACAGTCACCACCATCCCATAGACCCATGTCTGACATCTGAGACACTCATCTTGTGAGACTGTCACTAGGTACAGAAAACCCAGCAGTCTCATCTTCTTATAGAGCAGAACTCTGTCTTTCCCAATACCTAAGACCTAGGTGAGGAGGAACTGTAAGCCCCACAGCCCATGGAAGATATGCCCTGGAACTAGGAGAGACATGTGCATGTGTGGCAGCACATGTATGAATTTACACACACACACACACACACACATTTATATACATATATATATATATACATTTATATACATACATACATTCATAGACTATCCATTCAATTTTAAATTCAAATGATACCATACTTTGGTTCATAAAATAAAAAATAAAGGAGATTCAATTTAAAAGTCATATTTTCTTCATTCATGACTGTTTCCTGAGCTGAGAAACTACCTCCCAAGCAGGCAGCTGGGACATTGTGGACTCTTAAGGTTGGAAGAGTGATTGTGGTCACATCTCCCTGTGCACACTCTTCCCTTCTACTAGCCCAGGGCACATCAGAGATTTCAAACTAGTCACATGAAAAATAATCACATTTTAAAAATATTTTATTTATTTATTTTTAGAGAGAAGGGAAGGGAGAGAGAAAGATAGGGAAAGAAATATCAATGTGTGGTTGCCTCTTGCAAGTCCCCCACCAGGGACCTGCCACACAATCCAAGTAAGTTCCATGGCTGGGAATCAAATAGGAGACCCTTTGCTTCTCAATCTGACACTCAATGCACTGAACCAGACCAGCCAGGGCAAAAATAACCACATTTTTACATGCAGAAAAGTCTAGAAAGGTGACTGGTGGTTATCTATGTGTACAACCCAGAATTCTTCATATGTCAAAAGATTATGGTAGCTGATTAACTGACCTGTTTCTCAGTCTACCTTTGTAAGTAATGTTGGGGAAGAGGAATGAGGGGGATTCCTAACACAGATTTGCTCATAGGAGTGGGCCCTTCCAACCTGACAGGAAACCCCCATTCCCAGCCTCTTTCAGCCCTGTTTCTATGGTCAGAGGCTGCTGGGCTCTCCCACACAATATACAGCATTATTAATGTATAATAAACACATTATTCATTCAGACATTAATCATCTGGTGATATCATGGATCACCCAAGCTGCATAATGAATTGGAACCATATTTATGAAACCTACTAACTCTTACAGGGAAGAGAAGTCGCCTGTGACTGCAGGATCCAGGGTGCTGGGAGTCTGTATGAGAATCTGTAGTTTCCTTGAATGAAAACCCCTGACTCAGTCCAAGGTAATCATCACCTTCATCACCATAACCAATATCTTCATCAACATCACCACCCTCAACAACAAATTATCCATCAAATAATCACCATAATTATCATTGCTCTCATCCTTATCATCATCATCATCATCACCACCATAATCTTCATCACCATTTTCTTACATATAATAGTTCTTTTTTACATTCTCTGTACACATGGTTCTTGTTCACACATAATGGCATTTACCTCATTTTTGCTCAACTTTCATGGTTATTAAGTGAAATGTGTAATCCTACATTTTATGTTTGCTGACAAATGAGTCTTATTACTATCTCTCTGAATCTCCCCTAAAGGGAAATCTGACTAGAAAGGTTGAGTCTCTTCTTCAGATGTCATTGGGAGATTAAAATCACATAACACCCTGTGAACAGATTCCCTTCCCCTACACAGAGTCAAAAAAAAAAAAAAAAGAGGCAGCCCTGAGCTAGTCTCTTATCCTGGCTTCATCAAAACATGATTGCCTTATTGATGGAATTTTCTTGTTATTCCAAGAGATTCCAACTATGTGGAAGATAAATGTTCCATGACCCCTTGGTGTATGTGCTTGTCATCATCCAGGACAGACACACCAAGCTGTGTGGGTCCCTCTGTCTCTGCATGGTGTCAGCTAGGACTGGTACTGTGAGTATGATGCCAAGTCAATTACCATCACAACTGGGCAGCTTTGTTCCCTGTCATTGTGTCCATATACCTCTGGTGCCACCTGTACAGCATAGACCTGTCATGTTGCTGGCCATTTTGGACACTGAGCTGCTTGGGGCTGTGCTGCACTGTTGGGTCCAGCAGAGCCTCTGGTTTGTTTCAGCAGGTTGATGTGGTTCAGAAGATTTAGTGATTTCTTGGAATTGGGCTTAAGAGAGTCTGGAAGAGAGACTGCCTTTTGTCCACAGGAGAAGCTTGTATCTCTTTATAGAAGACATTTCTAACTCAGAGAATTCAGAGGTGACTGCAGAATCAGGAATCCAGAGAGGTTCCCTAGGAAAACTATTAAAGGAAGGGGAACCTCACAGGAAAGCAACCCAAACCTCCAATTGCACCTGCTCCTGGGGTTGTCCTTGTGTTGAGGGATCCTGAGCTCCCCTGGTGGTCACAGTCCCACTTGCACAGCAGTTTGTGTGTGGGCTCATGCTGAGTTACCCTCACTCTGTGTCTCACACAGTAACACATGGCTGTATCCTTGGCTCTCAGGCTGCTCAATGTTTAATAATCTTAGCTTTTCAAGACGTCTCTGGTGATGCTGAGTTGCAACTTCATCATTGAGTTCTAGATTGTGCTTCCAACATTCCATATACCATGGAGCCATTGCAGCCTCTTTCCTGGAGCTTGGTGGATGTAGTACATGTAATATCTAAATAAAGAGAATCCAGAGACATGCAAGTGAGGGAGAGGGTCAGTGAGAGCTTCACCATTCCTGGTCTGCCTTCTGTAGCTGCATCTGGGACAGGACACCTGGGGACAAGGGGCATAAGTCTCTGTCAGTAACATTCAATCATCACCATCTCATAGTGTCTGTCATCTGAGACACTCATCCTGGGAGGCTGTCACCAGGCACAGGAGAAGATCCAGCAGTCTCATCTTCTAGAGCACAGTTCTGCCTTCCCCAGGGACTGCAGCCCTGTGTGAGGAGAAAACTTGGAGCTCCCACAGCCTAAGGTAAAGATTGACCATGGCGCTGGAAAAGAAATGTCCACATGGGGCAGCCTTTCCCATAGAAGACCCAGCAGTCACCTCTTCTCCTAGAGCACAGTTCACTTTTCTCCAGGAACTTCAACTCTGTTTGAGTAGATGCCAGGAGCTCCCACAGTCCATGGGATTTACCCTGGTGCGGGAAGAGATATGTCCATATGGAGCAGCCTTTCTGATATAAATGTGGTGAGACTGAGATAAGGCACCCTGGTCATTCTGGGAAATCTATGGTAACAGCTCTTCCATTGAACTTCCATATCAGGGATAGGGGATCCCTCTTTCATTAGACACATTGGAATATGATCAAAAGACAGCCTCACCTTCCTGAGCATAAGAACAAATGGTGGACTAATTGAGTAGGGGACACTTTTAAATTCTCATGCATCTTTCAAACATATTCAAAGGAAGTTACCAGGAACTTCCGGCCAAGATGGAGGCGTAGGTAGACACACTGTGCCTCCTCGCACAACCAAAAGAAGGAAAACAACAAATTTTAAAACAAAAAACAACCAGAACTGAGAGAAAATTGAACAGTATGGAAGTCCGACAACCAAGAAATTAAAGGAACATACATCCAGACCGGTAGGGGGGGCGGAGAGTACTCGTGCGGTGGGGCAGTGGCTGGTGGATCAGGGAAAGGAGCAGCCAGCCAGGAGAGGTGGCGGCTGCAGACCGGGCATCCCACTCCCTCATGAGGATAAACTGTGAGGAACAACTGGGGAGCGAAACAGACCCCGCAACCCAGAGTTCCTGCTCGGGGAAATAAAGTCTCAAAGCCTCTGATTGAAAACTCCTGTGGAGGTTGAGGCGGCGGCAGCGGGAGAAACTCCCAGCCTCTCAGGAGAGCTTGTTGGAGATCCACAGGGTCCTAGAGCATACACAAGCCCTCCCACCGAGATCAGCCCCAGAATCAGCACCAGAGGGGACCAATTTGACTGCGGGTAGCGCAGAAAGTCACTGAGGACTGGCAAAGAGCAGAGCAGGCGCAATTGTTCCCTCTTGGACCCCTCCCCCACAAACAGCGTCACAACCCAGCGATGTGGCTGCCCCACCCTGGTGAATACCTAAGGCTCTGCCCTTTACTATGTAACAGGTGAACCAAGGCAACAAATATGGACTGAATGAAAGAACAGATCAAAGCTCCAGAAAAAATACAACTAAGTGATGAAGAGATAGCCAACCTATCAGATGCACAGTTCAAAATACTGGTAATCAGGATGCTCACAGACTTAGTTGAATTTGGTCACAAATTAGATGAACAAATGAAGGCTACAATAAGGGAAATAAAGGAAAATGTACAAGGAACCAACAGTGATGGGCAGAAAAACAGGAATCAAACCAATGGTGTCGACCAGAAGAAAGAAAAAAACATTCAAGCACAACACAATGAAGAAACAAGAATTCAAAAAAATGAGGAGAGGCTTAGGAACCTCCAGGATGTCTTTAAACGTTCCAATATCCGAATCATAGGGGTGCCAGAAGGAGAAGAGGAAGAGAAAGAAATTGAAAACTTATTTGAACAAATAATGAAGGAGAACTTCCCCAATCTGGCAAAGGAAATAGGCTTCCAGGGGGTCCAGGAAGCTCAGAGAGTCCCAAAGAAGTTAGACCCAAGGAGGAACACACCAAGGCACATCATAATTACATTA
>VMDR010008846.1:0-35267 GCA_007922815.1 Macrotus californicus | reverse complement strand
GAAAGCACTTCAGCAGAGGAATGACATACAGAGTAGAAGTAACCCTCTGAAGTACATAATGTCAAGAGCTACAGAATTTTCCATTATTTGGTGACTGGTTTCTGCCATGATACCAAGCCGTAATATTTTAGGTAGTGCAGCTTTTACCAAGAGGAAAACTGAGCTTTGTGATCAGTATGGAAAGTACTTTCCAACGTATCACCTTAGTTGCACCTCACAACAGGCACGCGAGAATTTGCATTGCCATTGTTTTAAAGAGAAAACAAATCCAGTGACAACATAATACACTGTGTGGATGGACCATGATTTAATGAAGCATTTTCTAGTATCGGACATTTAACTAGATGGTTAGCTGCTGTGGCTAATGTTGCAAAAAACATCTCTCTGTTTATGTCTTTTTTATATTAATGGTCATTTACTTAGGGATCAGGCTACTTGTGTTTGAATCCCAGATGGAATACTTTGACCTTGAGCAAGTCGCTTAATCTCTGTGGACATTACTTTCCTGACCTCTAAGTGGGAATAATTCCAGTACGAACAACATGAAGTTGCGGCGAGAGTTAAATGAGTTCAGTGAATATGAGGCATTAAATCAGAGCCTGGCACATGGTAAACACTCAGTAAATGCTAACTAAACACAGCGCCTGAAGGATAACGATTGCATCCCCTTATTTAGTATGTACCTGTTAAATGTCTGTACCTGTCAGATATTAACCCAAGCTCAGGGGAGAAGGAATATTTTGATCTGGGTGGTGGCTACACAGGTCTGTACATACGGAAAGACTCACGGAGCTGTGTGTTTCAGATCTGTGTCCTTTACGACACAGAAGCTATCTTACAAAGGAAGTATTTAAAAAGTCTACAAGGGCTAATGGTGCCCCGAACGGTAACGGTGGAGATGGTGTGAGCACGAGACACATGCTGAACGCACGGCTCGCAGTTCCGTGGGCGACCTGGACGTGAGACGTGAGAAAAAGGTGTCGAACAGATGCCTCCAAGATCTCATGGCCGTGCCACTGGTGAGTGGGGATGTCATTTACCGAGAATGGGAAAAAATGAGAGAAATGTTTTGAAAGAAGGTTGGTTAGATTAGGTTTGGGTCTTGCTGTGGTAAGTTTAGATTCCTACTAGACATTCGGTATAAGTGAAGTAAGCAGTAAGGAACTAAATGTGGAATTTGGCAATGAGATACTGAAGACTGAGAATATGGGAGTGTCGGCAAGGGGACTGGACAAGCGCTCCTAACACTAATGCAGATCGAGGAGAGAGGAGGTGTAGGTTTGAAGCCGGACTGTTGAGCCACTTCAACATCTCAGAGATACGGTCTTGGAGAGTGAGAAGAGTGCCTGGTAAACTTGGAGAAAACGCAGAAGGCCCCAAGGCCAAGAGGAGAGGGAGCAAGCGCCCTATTGTGTGAAGCGTTACCGGAAGAGAATTGGCCCCTGGATGACCACACCGTGTGGCAGGATGAAGGTCCCTGTGCCTCAGCAACGGTGGTTTTAATCAGGATGAGGGCTGACTAGAGTGAGTTCAAGAAACACTTTGAAAAAGGTTGGACAAAATTAAAACAACTTTTGAAGAGGTTTTGCTTATTTGCTTGTTAGATTTTTGTAAACAGGGGGCAAAAGATTAGGGCAGTACCTGGAGAAAGATATGGGGCCAAAGGGAGGATTGGATGAAAGAATAAGAACAGCTAACACTTATATACACGGCTGAGTTACAAAGCTGACACTTTAGAGCAAAAAGACGTATTTTATCCACCCAATTTTCATTTAAATCAGGTAGGGCGTACCACACCTCCATCATTTATTGCCAGTGTTTGCTACAGGAAAAAACCCAGTGTTCTGAGCGTTTCCTACTTACAGCGTCCTGAAGAGGCAGGGCGTCGTCCACGAAAGACACCTTCTTCGCGACAGCTGTGAGACGCTGCCTTGGTTTAGGTGTGGGGGCCTGAGGCAGATCAAAACGGCAGGTTGAGTGTGATGATCGTCCACTTCAGATAAGGCATTAGCTGTTTTTTCTCTTTTTTGTGGCTATGAAGTTTTACGAGAAATTCAAAGTCACCATTACTCACCACAACTAATGTGCTCACAGAGGATGCTGGAGGCAGTCTTTGAATGACTTCTGACTCTTCTTTGTGTATGACATTTCCTAACTCTTCAGGGGTTATGGATTTACTGGGTGGAAGGTAAGCAAATTTCCATTTCAATGTAACATGAATGGTTCCTGCAGGGTGCTTTTTATGATCTGTCAATTCAAATATTCCTATCAAATCACAAGAAAATATTGCTAATTAATGCTAAAGTTTTGTTACCAGAGTAATTAAAGAGAACAAATCACAACTTAAAAAGTGATTCTGGGTTTTCCTCATAACCTGAATGACTTAGAGAGTAAAATAAAGACAGAAGGACGCATGATAGGTTCATCTCTCAAGTAGATGGCTTCCAGAAGTTAAGGCCTCAAAGATAATACTGTTTCCTAGTGGAGAAAATTAACTTATAAATATTTTAATCCACTGAAATGAAATTCAGAGATTATTCAAAATTCTTAGCACTCCATGAAGACATTACCTAGGGTATATCTCAAATATCAACCTTCATTTTGATTTAAATATTCTTGCAAAAAACTTGTCTCTATAGAAAAATATATTAAAACTTCAAAATTTTAAATAATTCATATATCTACAGGAGCCTTTATATTACTATATAATTCTATTATAACGTTAAATATTTTATTGAGATTTGTTAAATTATTCCAAATTAATAGAAGCACAGCAAAAATATGTCCATAAGATAAACCATCCAAAACACAGGGCTGTAATAAAAAGCATTGCCTACCTGTATCTGTAATATTGAGTCCCAAATTTTAATCAGTATACTAAATCTTTCAGTATGAAAAATCCCTGACTGGAAAAAACAAACCTGTGTTTCAAGCATAACCTTTGTTCAGAGGTACCCTTTACTTGGTCTTCCGGTGCACACCATGTCTTTCAATGGCTGCTGGGAAAGGAAAAGCAAAACCACTCGAGACCTGAGGTCGGACAAAAGGACACAGACGGAACATAGGGACAAGGTAAACCCCTTTCATAGGCACAGCTGAGACTTCCAGAATGGCTGGGTGAAGAGCTCAGGAAATCCTCTCCATAAAAATCAATGATAAAACTGGACAAAATGATCAAAAATAAGCATTTAAGGCCTCTGGAAATTGGTCAAAGTTGTACAGCAAATTAAGAAGCACTTAGTCAAGAAACTGTCTTCAACCTTAGTAAGAACGGTAGGAATTAGAACAGACCCTAGTAGTCTGTCTGCATGGGAGACTCGTGGACTGTGAACCTTGAATACATCATCCAAGCCATTCACTGACCCACAGGCAAGTGGGCGCCTACCAGCCCAAGGTGCTGAAGCACAACCTTTGACCAACCACTGGCTGACCACTAAACTACGCTGACCAAGGCTTAAAATTAAAACAAGGATAACATCAGCAAACAAAAACTTAGCAGAAACATCAATGGCTACAGTGAGAGATAAAGACTACAGAATTAGTCTAGGCAAGCCACCAAACAAAAGCAGCAACGATAATCACCCCATAGAGTGGGAAAGTTAGAATCCAGAGTTGCTACAAAATAGTATCCACAATGTCCAGTTCTAAGGGAAAAAGAGAAGTACAAAGAAAGCAGAGGGTGTGATGTATACACAGGGAAAAAAAAGTCATCAATAGATACTTTCTGTGAGTGTCCAGATGTTAGACTTGGCTGACAAAGACCTCAGAGCAGCTATTACAAATACAGCCCAAGGACTAAAAGAACACACATTTAAAGAATTAAAGGAAAGTATGGTTACAGTGACTTATGAAACAGAGACTATAATAAAGAGATACAAATTACTAAAAAAAAGAACTAAATAGAAATTCTAGAGTTGAAAAGTACAATTACTAAGATGAATAAATTCAGTAGACAGGCTCAGTAGGAGATTTGATCTGGCAGAAGAAAGAATCGATGAACTTGAAGACTGACCAGTGGAGATGACCCAGTTTGAAGAGAGAAATGAAGAGAACTGAACAGAGCCTCAGAGACTCGTGGGACACCATGAAACATATGAACCTACATGTAATAGGGGTCCAAGAAGAAAAAAAGGGCAAAAAATAATTCAAGAAATAATGGCAAAAACTTCCCAAATTTGGTACATAACAACACCCTACACATAAAGAAGCTCAACAAATTCCAAGCAGGGTGAGCACAAAGAAATCCGTACTTAGACACACCACAGACGAGATGCTGCAAGCTAAAAAACAAACAAACTAGAAAGTCTTGATGACAGCATCAAGTGCCAGGGAGCTACAACAACATTAACAGCTGACTTCTCATCAGAAACAATGGATGCCAGAAGTCAGTTGTCTGATGTACTCAAAGTGCTTTAAAAAAACCCTGCCAACCAAGAATATTGTATCCAACAAGACTGTCCTTCAAAAAGTAAAAGCAAAATAAAGTCATTTCCAGATAACCATGATGGAGAGAATTCATTTCCAGCAGATCTGACTTAAAACACACATTATAGGAAGTTCCTCAGACTAAGAGGAAATGACACCAGAGAGTAACTCGAATTGACATAAAGGAAAAGACCAATAAAGGTAATTACATAGGTAATTAATTGTAAAAGATAGTATAAATAAATGTTTTCCCTAATTTCTTCTCTTAATGGATTTAAAAGACAATGGGCTAAAATAATAATTGTAAAGTTGTACTGTGGGACCTATAGAAAGACAAAAATACATGAAAATAACAGCACAAAGGACTGGGAAGAAATGTAGCTATACTGGAGTAAGGAAGGGATACCAGAAAGGAAGAGATAAAGAATACCAGAAATGATAAATACATGTTAATATAAAAAAGTCTCTGATAATTATGGATATTCTCCCTTCTCTTGGTTTCCTTAAAGGATATAAGGTTATATAAAGCAATAATTATAACACCATGTTTTGTCATATACATGTCATGTTTTTTGTCATATACACGTATATGACAAAAAGCAGGCTCCGCAGGCCGGAATCCGGCGACCTATGCTGCGGGCAGTGCCGGCGCCGGTGCACCGCGCATACACGTATATGACAAAAAACATAGGGGTGTGAAATAAAATTATACTGGAACAAACCTATATTTTAACGGAATTGGTATTTATTTTAATCAGATTGTGTTAAGATAAATGTAATTCCTGGGAGAAAAATAAAAATTCAAAAAACTAAATGTTATAGGCTCCAAGTTAAGATTACCTGGGATGGCTAGGAAGATTAATTATAAACAGGACAATATACCCATAACATTGAGGTGTAATTCAGGCTTGTTTTTACAGTTTCACAGATTAAGAAGCAGGCTTACCTGAGATACACCTGTCATGTGCCAACGAAATCAGAGGCACGTTTACTTTTCCTATGTAAATACTCTCCTGGGTGTCACTATCATCAAACACATAAAAACTCAGAGACTCTGACTTCAGGTATCGGTCCATGTCCATATTCATGGGCACTGGGAAACACCTATGGTCATCAAACTCTGGGTCGTTGCTACTGGGGATGATGGCTGTATCGTGGTCGGCAAAGTCAAAAAACTTGTATACAACATAGGGGTGTGGCTGAAGGTGGCCCACTCGGGACCGCAGCTGGTTACAGCCTTGTATGGTGATGTGAAGTTCATTTAAGTTGCTGTCTCCGGAGTCAGCAGAACTGAGCTGAGCCGCTTTGGATGCTTGTTGACTTAGCTGGAAAAACATACATATTTATGTTATATTAATAATCCAATAAAAAGATAAACACCGGCTGCCAATGCCCAAACAAAATAATTTTGTGAATGGACAAAAATCTGCATGTTTTCACTGCACAGTGAATTTCTCAGTTAAAGACTTCTCATTCTTATTCAAAAGCAATATTCACTGGAATATGTGTAAACAGATGATCCTATGCTATCAGTAAACAAAAAACCCCCACAGAAGACTGAGCATATATGTAAACATTACAGTTAAAACCAAATAAAACCAAGAGAAAGTTAACCTGATGCCCTTTAATTGTTTAATAGCTGAGTGAAGTGAGCAGATGGGCACAAAGACCAACGTTCTCTAGTTCACAGTTTCATTAAGAGTTAACCCTTCCACCATGCCAGCTCTTCGGCTGTATCCCATTCTTAAGTGAGAATCCAATGAGTCTGCTGCGCCCCACCCAGAGAGATAATTTTGTTATATTTGGGTTGGCCCTCATCTTGAACCAATGGGATTTGAGGAGGCAGACACCTGAGGGCAAAGATTAGCCAGTGCATACCTGCTGTGAGAACAAGAGAACAGAATCAGAGAGAAGCTCAGAGAAGATACAAAGCTAGGACCAGGAGCCCATTTCAGAAGAGGGAGGAGCAAAAGGACTCACTAGGCAGAGCGAGAAGCTACTCCACGGCCCCCTCTGCACAGGCATGTTAGCGAACGGCTGCGCTGGCCCACTGCTGACCCCACCACAGCTGGCATGACCCGGGGCACAGAAATATTCGTGTTTCAGTGCCTTGTTCAGGTTAGTGCTGGCGAGTTCTCTGCCTCCAGAAACGAACCCTCTTTCACTGCATTTCTGAATCTGGACTGAGCACCTGGGACCTCTGACTGTAAAGAAGTTTCCTGGAGAAGGAATAACAGCACAGGTCTGATCTTCTTGGTGCAGAGACATCTGGCGCTGCGGAGAGGGGAAATCTGAGAAGTAACTCACAGCACTGCTTTCCCAGGGCCAGTCCGCACTCAGAAATGGAAGGCTGAGTCAGATGAAAAGTGCCCCTCCACATCTTTCCAAGTCTTCCCGCAAAAGCCAAAATTCCAACAGTAAATGGCTCATTCAAGCCAAAAACTGGCAGTCTACAAACCTTTAAACCACAAAACTAAATAAATAATCTGGTCTTTCTATTTCTAGTTCCCTTTTCCACAACAGCACTTCCCAAAGTGTGTTCTGAAGAACCCCAGTCCAGAAGGATGCTCCCTGGGAAAGAGGTGCCATGCTTTCTGCAGTTTGGGAATCTGAAATGTTAAATCAGTCATGGTTCTTTAATTGAAAGTTACAGAAACTAATTCCATCTAGTAAATATAACAAAAAAAGACTATTTTTAAAAAGATTTTATTTTTAGAGAAAGGGTAAGGGAAGGAGAAAGAGAGAGACATCAATGTGTGGTTGCCTCTTGCACATCCCCTGCTGGGGACCTGGCCCACAACCCAGGCACGTGCCCTGACTGGGAATCGAACCGGAGACCCTTTGTTCACAAGCTGACACTCAATCCACTGAGCCACACCAGCCAGGACAAGGAGACTTCACTATAAGGCTCCAGGGCTAGTTCACAGACTGGTAGAGGAGAAATGTCGCTGGGCCTTGGGAAGGGGCTAGGACTGGAAAACCACCAGAATTTACTCTCCACCCACTTTCTGTTTTTCTCTGTATGCTTGCTCGTTACTGTGTGTCTCCAGACCCACTTTCTTTCCTCTGCTGCTTAACACGGTGGGAGCTCCTAATTTTGCATGTTCTGGGCATGGAGAGTCTTGCTTTCTCTTGATCTCAGAAAGCAGAGTCTGATTGGCTGAACTGGGGCCCGGTGGATCTTCCTGAATCCTTGGTTATAACTGGGTGCTGAGTGGGAGAAAACAGGACCATCAGACATAGAGCTTGCCCCTGGGCCTGGCCCCATGGATCCGGAGTGAGGGCAGTTCCAAACTCAAGAAGGCAATTAAGACTTGCTCAGACGCTCTGCGAGGTTTCTACGACGTTCTATCCCTTGGCTACTCCACATAACCGCGCACTCTGTGGTTCCTCTTGAGAACCATGATATACACGGGAAGTCTGAAAGTCAAGGATTCTATTTAACTTTGCTTAATTCAGCGCTTTCTGCATTCCTTGGGTCATGGCGCTCACTCTTGTGGAAACGCAGCCTTTAAGACTCCATGAAACATCGTTTGGAAAATGCTACCCCGAGGAATTGCACTTAAACATCCAATTTTCAGTCAGAACACTCATTTTGCCCTCTACTTTGCATTTCAGAAACCTAACATGAGGAAACAATTTGAAAGATCGACCGATAGCCCAATAATAGCTACGTATTTCCTTAACAGTAGGGAGTGTAATGAAGGCACCTGATGTGTGATAATCGTGTTGCAATTCTATTTTTCGAAAGTGTCCGGGGAGCACAAAGGGTGGGTTTCTTTGTGGTGACAGAACAATTCTGTGTCTTGACTGTGGTGGTAGTTCCATGGACATACACACATGGGAAGACTGCATGGAACTCCTCCTCTTCCTCTGACACGTAAAAACTGATAAAATCTGCGTACACTCTGTAGCCTAGTCGATAGTGCTGTACGAACGTCCACTTCCTGGCTTGAAACTGCACTACAGCCACGTAGGACCTGACAACAAGGATAAGCTGCGTGAAGGGCACACAGGACTTCTCTGACTGTTTTTGCTACTTCCTGCAAGTCTATGATTATTTCAAAATAAAGAGCTAGAAAAAGCCACTCGATGGCTGTGAAAGAAAGTAATTTCAGTTTAAAGCATGATGTATAAAGAATATTGTAAAATTTTTGTGCCATAAAAGAGTCTTAAAGCCAAACAAGCTTACCCATTGCGTTTGCTCTGGCCCCTTAAAATTTGATGTTATATATCCCAAAGCCTTTGCCCGTTCCCGGTAAAGTCGAATTGCTTGGTCCACAGGAACTCTTAATTGGAACCAGTATGCCACTGTGCCAAAATTTGGGATGTCTCCTTTAGTTCCTACAAATCAATATATAACTTGCCGTTAAAATAGTCCCATAAATCAAAATATATACCCGTAAAGAATACATCAATGGCACTATGCATTAAAACTATAAATGTTACACTGAGTAAAATAATATATGGCGTCCACAAACGATGTGTGATTGGCAAATAACAGAGATGAAGAAAATAAAGTCACTCTTCGAGTATGAGCCTCACTGTATGGTAAGTATTATTTAAGAACTGTAAACTATGTTTGAGATCTTCCAATGTACACTACTATAACCCTTCTGAAATATAAAGAACAACCTTGGTACTGTATCAAATACCCCAGGGACTCTCTTTGATGCTGCGGCACTTTTTTAACAAACAAGCTGCTCTCAGTGCCGTCTGACAGATACAATACGAGGCCTCAAAATTATAAATGTGATGTTTCACGTTATCATCAACTTAAAGAAATCTCAGGCACCTTCCCACTCTACCGTGTCACTAGGAGTGGGGAAAAAGGCCTCGGCTATGCCACATCCACACCGTTATGTCCCACACACTTGTGTGACGGTGCCCCGTGCACCCTCAGCATGCATTTCAACTCAGGCTGCCTTGCCCCTCTGGTCCTCTGTGAAGATCTCCGACGAGGCTTTTGGAAGCCTCCAAACTGCTTCCTTCACAGAGAGGAAGGCCATGTCCTCACTGGGGCGCCTGACGTGCCTGCCTGTGCACCCGTCTGCTTCCCCAGCACACCGTAAGTTTCCTGAGGGCAAGGGCTGTGGTCTCCATTGATGTGTTCCCACCAGAGGGACAGGGACATTACGGTCGAATAGATAATGTTCCATATAAAAATTTTCCTGACCATAACATATTAAAAATATCACCTGTATTCTCTCCTACTTTATCAATTCATTGCTTGCTAATGGATCATTCTCATCAACATACAAACATGATTCAAATCTGTCATCATTTAAAACCTGTCCTAAAATAAGAATATTAACACACACACACATACATTTGTATATGCATAAAATCTGGGGGGGGAGAATTTGTAGCCTTTGGTGAGAAAACATGAGGTATCTGGGGGACAGGGCTGGGAGACAGACATTTTATGGCGTAAACTTTTGTGCCTTTTTGATTTTTGAATCATGCGAATATATTACTGATGCAGTCAATTGCTCAATCAATAAAATAAAACCTCTCCCCAGAACCCAAGTCCCCTCTTTCCTTCTTGAAATGTTTTCTTCAGTTGGCATCTGGGCTGCTGGGTACTCCAGGGTTGCCTCCTACCTTCCTGGCCACTCCTGGCTATTCTTCTTCCTGAGCCCTGAATTTTGGAATTTCCAAGGCTCAATCCTTCACCATCTTTCCTTTTTTGTGTACAGTCACTTTCCATGTGACACTATCTAGGCCCAAGGCTTAACATATATTCTATATGTTACTGACTCCCACTCTTCTCTCTGTCCATGACCTTCGGCCTACTATCTCCAACCACGTCCGTGGCATCCCCACTTTGCTGCCTAGTAGGCAGGTCAGTCTTAACTTGTTCAAACACAATTCTTGATATTCTCGCTCACTTCTGTTCCTTTCCCGGGCCCATCTCAATAAATCGCCTCCCCACTCTCCTCGTTTCTAAGGCCAGAAATCCTTGCCTCCTCCATTTCCCTCACTATTCTACCTTCAATCAATAAGCAAAGTCTTGAAGAAAGAGTGAGTCAAACACACTTATAGCCACTTCTTACCAGCACCTTCATTACCATCTTCTCACAGATCAGTGCAGAGCTGCCTGACAGTGGTCTGTTTTCCCTCTTGGCCCCACAGACTTTTCTTCCTCCAGCACCCAGGGTGCTTCTTCTAGAACCCGTGTGTGATCATGTCTCTTTCCTCCTCAACATCCTCCACTGATTTTCATCATTCAGAGGGAAAATCAAATCCAAACCCTTCCCCATGACCTACAAGGCTCTAGTCTGCAGGATGACCTGGCCCTGCCTTAGCTTAAACCCCACCTGTGCTCCAGGCCCTGGCCTTCCTGCTGCTCCTCCCTCGGGCCTCTGCACTTGCTCTTCACTCTCCCTGAAATGTCCTTCCCTGGTCCTGCAGTGGCTCTTTATTCAGGTCTTCACCAACGTCACCCCGTGGGGAAGCCCTTCTCTGAATTAGCAAATCTGGCTCCCTCTGTGCCACTGGCCCTGATGACTTTTCGTCCCAGGGGATGTTACATGTACATTTGTTTTATGGCCTGCCTTCCCCTGCAGAAGGTAAGCTATACAAGGGCAGGGTCTCTGTCTGCCTTATTTATACTTACCACTATATTCCCAGTACTTACCAACAGTGATAACAAGATACACCCTGAAAAAATATTTGATGAATGTACTGCATTTAATGTTTAACAAACCCAGATATCAATATTGTGAATAAACATGTGCACTTATAAGATTTTAAAGAACTAGCAGTCACTGTACTGACACCATCAGGATATTTACGAGAGTCTACCCATCTGTGGGCAGCTAGTCAGAGAACATGGCCCTTCCCCTGAAGAGACACCTTGAATCTGTAAAAGAAGACACCAACCTGGAACACCAAATTAGTACATGAACCAAACTGGTGATTCGGAAAGCCAAAGCTTATCAAAGTGTACTCACCAACCAAAGTGGCCGTGGAAAATATTCGACCGCTCTTCTCTAGAAGTTCATGGAATCTCAGCTGACAGGCTGCGATTGTCTCATAATCTGGTCCGTACGCCTGGTGCACCTCTAGAGTGACAGTGTTCCTCTGAATATAGTGCAAAAATAAGTCGTTGACGTGAACAAGGTACCGAGAGGTCAGGTTGTACTCCGGGTGCAGGCCTTGCACTGTGGGCGTCGTCTGCAGTTCAAAGTCATAGAAAGCATAGGTACAGAAAGTGACAGGCTCTTTATCGCCAGACGCCTGTAAGACTTCAGAAGAGAAGGTGACTTTGTTGATGTGGATTTCAAGTAGGTTTTCGCCTCGTTCCAAGCGAATGGTTTCATCAAATTCATCGACAGAGTCATCTGGCGTGATTTCTGGTTTAAATTTGTACTGCTTGGTGCCATAGGCAATGTCCTTTAATTGGGCTGCAGGAGAAGACACACAGTTCAGAGACTTTGACATGCTGACAGATGAGGGTACAGACTGGCTGGTGAAAGGGCAGGAAGTCTCAGCGCTTTTGGTTAATAGCACCCATCTTCAATTCTACGGCTACGCAATTGTTCTGTAAATAATACTGTATTAATCAATCATTTGTACCAAAGCACCAGAATTCATCATCTGTTTTGACATCACTTATTAAACAACAAAAATACCACTTAAGTTGCAGCACGGGCTATCCCGGGGAAGGAAAGAGGAAAAAAGGCTTTTGAACAAAGGGCCAGCCGAGGTAAGAATTTGGGTTGCACCTGCCCACCTGACGCTGCTGTGCTATCTTCTCTCCTGCAGAGTCCATTTCTCTTTCCACAGGCTCCCTCCCTTCCACCCGTTAGAGTACAGGGCGGGCAACCGCAGGCCGACGGCCGTGCGTGTGCGGAACCCAGTTCACCGCTGTGTCGTTTCCACAGGGACGGCCATGAACTTACTTTTGCCCCGCCCTGCATCTACTTCCTGCTGTATTTGGGAGGGGAGATGGGTCTGTTTCTCAAGTGATGGTGTGAGCATTCACCAGGCTGCCTAAGTTAGGGCCCAGAGACCTTCTGGTTTCCTCTCCCCACACCTGTAGGGTCACATTCAACACTGTTTCCTAAGTCTTTAACGAATTTGCCCTGTCCTCTCTGTCTCCACTGATGCTGCCTTACTTAACCTCTAGTGTTTACTTCCTAGATTATTATAAACCCATACTGCTTCCTTCCTTCCTATCTGACTCATTCTTCCCAATCCTGAAGCATGATGTCCACAATACAGTCCTGGGTACATTTCTCGAAAAATCCCTTAGTGGCTCTCCAGTTCAGTAAGGTTCCTACCCTCCAGGATGGCAAACAAGGCCTTCACAAGACTGATCCTGGGTCCCCATTCGAGGGGTCCACACGCAGTTTCCCAGGGAAATGGCAGAGCTTCCCAGTGGGCCCTTCTACCGTCTCATCGCCCACCTGGACTGCCTTCTACAGCTTTTACCCAGTGGTGAGTTCTGTCATCTTTAAACATTCCCGGCCTGGAGTGTGGAGTCTTCCCTGAACCTTCAGGTGTAAACAGGCATTTATTCCTCAGTTTTTCCTTGGTACCTTTTGCATATTCCTGGCTCCACGCTCTTCATAGAAAAGTATATCTCTTTGTTCACATCTCCTGAGTTCCTCGAGGCTAGGGCCTGATCTACCCTCCCTATTTGTATTCCTGCAGCCTAGCACCTTGCTTAGGATGCGGTAGGAGCTTGGGCATGTTTATGGACTGAATCAGGGAATTTCGGGAACAGATGAAATATATTGGTAAAGATGTACTACGACCTGAAAGAAATGAAAATCCCAAACTCTGTGACCTTGTTATTCAGGAAAGTTCCATTAAGCAAATTCTTACTGAGTACTACCTGAAATGAAAGGTACACACTGCTCTGTGACTCCTGGAAAACCCTGGTCAGTCAGATAAAGATGTTCACTGAGCCCTTCTACCTAGAGCAGTGGTTCTCAAAGTGTGGTCTGGGAACCCCTGAGGGTCCCTGACGCAGTTTGAAGGTTTGTGAAATCAGAATTATTTAAAAAATAATCCTAAAATATTATTTGCTTTTTACATTTTTATTCTCTCACGAGTGTGTAATGAAGTTTTCCAGAACCTACATGATATGTGACATCATAATGGATTCAATACAGAAGCACATATAAAAACTCAGCTGTTTTCTATTAAGCCAGACATTAAAAGAATTGCAAAAATGTTAAACAATTTAAAATTTTTTTAAAAATTAAAGTGTCACTCTTCTCACTACTTTTTGGTATAGAAAATTTTGCATTTTAAAAATACATGCTGTAATTTATGTTAACATTAATGGGTTTCTTATTACTTAACATGACTTGAAATATTTTCAAAATTCCCCACCTTTAATTTCTAATATGATAAATATCGCAAGTGTAACCCATATAAGCAAAAGGCCTTCGGGACTCAGTAATTTTTAAGTGTCAAATTGCTGCCGGCACAGATTGTTGAGTATGGCAAGGAACACGAAAGAGAGGTAACGTACTTCCGACTGCAGAACTTACGTTGTGGTCACAGAGCATGCGCGAGGCCCCAACCTCGTGCCGTAATCCCCAACACAGTTTCTGAGGACCCGGGAGGAAAAGCGGTCAGTGCCGAGACAGTACTTCCCACAACTTGCACCTGCATCTGAGTTGCTCAGAGTCATTTATAAATAGGCAGACTCATGGGTCCCAGGGTCCTGGGAGGCCCCGGAAGCTGCAAGTGAAACAAGCCCTCCCTGTAGTTCTCATACTTGCCCAAGTCGGAAAACCGCTGCATGGGCATTTCCAGTCCAGGAGTGGCGACAAGTAATGGGAGCCAGCTTCCTGGCTCGGGCCTGCACTTGGATTTTGAAGCAGGGGAAAAGGCACAGTGATGGGACTGAGCAAGAGGAATCTGACCCAGAACAAGCTTGTTTGGCTAAGATGCACAGGTTCCTTAGAAGGGAAATTAGAAATGAGGTGGCAAATTTAGTCTGAGATACAGTATGAAGGAAGTGCTTTGAAATCCTGTCTGCAAGCGGCACTGAATGCAAAGAGCCGTAGGGAGTGACTACATCTTCCTGAGTAGAAAAGAATCAGATAATAAGGGCCTTCCTGGTGAATTTTTATTACAGTTATAAATCGGGGACAAGGAGCAAAAGGAAACCGTGAGTGTAGATTTGGACGAGACGGACAGCGCCCTGTGCACTCTGTACCTTCTAGTTTCTGGATGCGCGCAGCCCTGGTGTCCAGAAGATGAACGTACTGCTCCACTCTGAGTTCGTAATCTTGCTGCAAATTCTCCATCTTCTGGGTCACTGCCTCCACCTCCACCTAAAAAATGACGTAAGTTTCAGTCCGTGTGATTCATTCCATTTGTGTTTTTTAAAGCAAGGATGATTCAAGCATTTTCTAGATCCTGGAGAAACTGGGAGCTGGAAACCACTTTCCTGACCTCAAACAGCTTACAGTTTAGAGAGTTAGGTTTAGAATTGTTCATAAAATCAGAAGTAAAATCGACAGAACCCGGATTCTCTTGGTGGGGGCGGTCTTCCCGTTGGCCGAGGTCTGTGAATACCGTGGCCGGGGCCGGGCTCCAGAACAACTGCAGTCCATTTGCAGAGGGCACCCACATCAGTAAACGGGAGTTCGCTGCCTCCATCTCTCTCTCAAGTCAGGGTCTTTTTGCTCTAAGGACTTAGGTACCCGGCAAACTTCCAGGCATGGGATAACACATGATCACAGATGACAAGATCACACACGGTACTGCCTAAGAAAGCAAATCATCCGTAGAACACTCACAGGAAACTGACTCTCCCAGCTAAGTGTATTACATTACCTGATAGTCTTTGTTAATTTTGTGCTGCATAATCAGCATGTTCCTCGTCTTTTCGAGTTCTTGCACCGTTTCCGCATGAGCTGCTTGTAGCCCTCTCAGGGAGTGTCCTAGATCTTTAGTAACTTTATTGTCTGCTCGCTCTAAAAAGGAAAGGTCTCCATTTTTCTGTGATTTTTGAGCCTAAAACAAAACCGTGTTTTATTATTGAAACAAGAGTCTCTAAAATGTAATCATGCGATTTAATATAGATATAGCAAGGAAAAATCATTAATTGAAAACAGATATATTTCCATTTTCCATCAGGAATAAAGTGGTCCTGGTGTAGAAAATATATCTGGACAGACATTTGGAACAATTATAGAGAATTCAAAAAACAGTTTATTACTTCATGACATAAAGAAGAAATCATGTACATTTATTTCTATTTCTGTGTCTTCATATGATTAAAATCTACACTGTGATGATCTCAAAGGAAATAAATGCATTTTCTCATGTCTTCCTGTAAACAACAGAATATCCTAGAACTGGAAAATACTCTTCTGGTAACACTTAAAATTCAATCTCTTACTTGAAATGATAGCGTGTACCAAGATCTCTTAGGGCAGAAAATTGTTTACTCGTTTTATAGTAAGGCATGTAAAAGTAAAATGTTTGTTATGGTTGGAGAACGTCCTTTAAACAAAAGTTTTTAAGGTCCACTTTCATGTAATTTTGATGTCATTATGAAATATGCATATGCTGTAACTAAATGTCACCTGACCAGTTTCCTGAATAATTCGTTCTCCATGTAAAAGGGTTACAGATAAGGGTCTTCATTATGCTGAAACGGTTATACGTAGACATGAAATTCACGGTGAAGTTCAGAAAGTTACCTTTATAAGCAGGAGAGCTTCACTCAACTCATCAGCATTAATGTCACTCTCCTGCAAAAGACAGAGGAAGTGGAAGTTCACAAAGAGACATTGACGGCAAGTACAAGGGACGCCCCATCAACCCTGCAGCTTAGCCGCACGGAGCGTACGCTGCCCGACACCAGGCATTAATGCACGCAGTAATGTATTTGTGTCCTTTTCCCTTCCAGTGTAGTGTTCTCTCTACACAGAAAATACTTAGATGAAAGCGCGGAGCTTATTTCGTGACGAAGGAAGCGGTTCACCTGGTTGTAAAACTTCATGCGGCTTTTAAGCTGATCCAGTTGCTGCTTCTGTTCTAGGCAGTGTAACTGCAGTTCTCTATTTTCTTGAACGAGCTTCTCATTTTGCTCTTAAAAATAAAGTCGACACAATTAGAAAGGCAGGAGAGAATGTGGGACGAGAGCACATTTTAAATATCGTTCCCGATGCCCACCGAGCACCGTTCGGGTCAGGGAGGAAATTGAGCTCGCGCCCGGGCAGGGCGGCTGGGAAGGGGGGACGCGCGGACCCTCTCACGTGTCTGCCATATGACTCGCTGCTCGTCAGAAACTTTAAGACGTAAGTTTGCGGTGCTAATGTAAGGAAATTGTGGCCTCTGGGACTTCAAAGGAGCATTCTATCTAAAATACCTAAGAAAATATGTTTCTAAATCTTTATAATTTTTACTTACTTATTAAGGGTCCCGAAAGGCATGCAAAAAAATTTTATCTTTTAGTTTTTTGAGTTCCTTGACTTTCCTTCTCCCACTTTAACAAAAAGTCTTTTTATTCAAATGAGATAGTTTCTCTGGTAATAACTAAAGCCATAATTTTAATCAGCTACACTTTTAACAAATCTGTTAAGATGGAAAGGGATTCTCGACCAGTGCGTGGCAATATCAATAATAATTCATGCGTGTTGTTGATGAGCTTCTGCTGTTACTGGGAAGGACATGGACCCCAAGGTTATGAAACAGAGGTGGGGGTGTTCCCCAGGCCCACAAACAGGGGTTCAGGGTAGAGCTACCAAAGACAGGAAATCCATAAAGAGTCTCATTTTTCTCTCCCTGCATTAAACATTGCTTTAAACTTGAAAAAAAAAAGCATAGTAGCTAGCTGACAAATTTATTCTTTAGTTTCATGTTCTTAAGTGTCCTCTTCACTAGAGTTCACTGTGGCGGTCAAAGCACCCCCGTTCTGGCTCCCGGGGGACTGACCCTAAACCATGTCACCAAAGCGTCCCCACGAATTTCAGCCCACTCTCAGAGATTTATGTTTGTCCTAAGCCCTCGATGCAAGTTCTACATTTTTGTTTCCTTTTCTTAAAAAAAAAGTAAATCAACACATCTGCCAAGAACTCTTTACATGAGTACATTTGCACACTAACTGCTTTCTATACAAAAATATGTTTCTGACATTTACAATGCTTTCTGTTTCCAAGCTAGAAATGCTCCACGTAAGTAAAGAAACGGTAAAACACACAGTTAAGAAGAAAGAGAATCAATTTGGATATCTTCAAAATCACATTATTTCCTGGCAAACTAAAAAGTAAAACAAGCCATCCTGTGAATCTAGGGTATGCGGAGACATTTTAATATCAAATATAGAGATACCTTTTCTTATTGGTGAAAGGTTATCCTAGAGTATAAATTGCTAATATTTAATGAACAAAATGAAAAAAAAATTTAGAATGTGGACAACACTTGGAAATTTTGAAGGTGAAGGTGAAATACGTGTCTTTAAACTAAAAATTCGGATGAACAATAAATATGCATTCTCATGAAATAAACTTGCTTTTGCTTAGAGAGTAGAATGAGGATGTGGAAAGCTCTGGTTCATGTTGAGCAGGTTAAAACGACATCTAGACAGAATGATCAGGTGACAAAAAGGAGTAGTCAGTCGGTGTAAATGCACAGAGGTCGGGAGGACAACAGAGTTCCCTCCTCCGGCCAGCAGAACTTTCAGGGACCCTGAGTTGAGGGTGAGCTGAGGTGTGAGGGACGGACCTGCCCTGTGCTCCTTCGGACAGCTCTTTCGGTGCCCTGGTTTCCCTGTTTCAGTTCTTCAGAGCAGGGCCCTACGAATGATATGCTAGTAAATATAAATGAACTTATTCCAGTGTGTCTTCTTTCACTTAGTTTTGTTTCAACAACTATGTCCCCGTATGTTCCCTGATATTTTTAAACTATGGCATTATTAGCAAGAAAATAACTCAGGGGGAGAAGACATTACTGAGCACCAGTAACTGTTTCTCTACTGAACTTTATGTAGAATTTTTTCACTGCATTTTTCCTTTATTAAACTGTTTATTGGGAGACACTGCAGTTCAAAGAGGAAATAGACTTGCTGAATTATAATATGAAAAATCAAAGCACCCTGTGCGAGATGAAAAATAACCTCCTTTACCTTATCGTCTGACAAAAAGCAGGTTAAACTAAACAGCATTTTATTCAAATGAGATAACATTTCACTCTTAAAATTATGTTCTTCAAGCACGGCATTAATAAGCAGAGTGCAGAGAACAATTCAACTAAACAATTTTCAGAACTCCTTTGTGTTAATATCTTCAGCTGTGATCAATATGACCATATGCATTATGCTGAATTATGCATTTCAGCTAAAGATAGAAAGGAGCTTTCAAAAGCAGGCCTTTAAACACATGCAGTTAATTTAAGCATTAACCAAATGCAAACGGCATTTACATATCCTTCCCCCACGCATTCACACAATCTGAAACTAATTTGTACCTTGAATAAAGAGGTGAGTATTCTCTAAAAATAATTTGCCAGTGAGATGAATGACTTCAAGAAGCCAGGGAAACATCTTCTGGCAAAGAACACTTGGTACATGAAAAGGTAAGTGTGTGAAGAGACTTCAAAGTAAAATTAAACAATTTCAAAATCTGTTATACGAAGAGGAACTTTCCAAATATTAAAAGATTTCCTTAAATAGGCTATTTCAATTTTTTGGTTTAGTGTTTCCCTGGAAAAAAATAGTTAAAGGCTGCAATATTTTTCTCGTAATCTACTGTGACATTTTCACAAAAAACAAAACCTTACATCATTAGACCCATAAATTTCAGGTATTCAAGCAAAAATAACTTAAAATAACAGCGGCATTACAAATAAAGATTTAGTTCCAGTAATTTTTCTTTAGGAAAAAAATGAATAAGTGCATGAAGATTTGTTTAGAAAATTCTTGATACTCAAAAAACTAAAGCAATTTAAAAATTCATCAACAGAAGCTTGTTAAACAGTCCACACTGAGGAACTGCAACCACCACGATGGGCCAGGATGGTGCGGGTTTATATCTGTGCTCAAGGAATCACTTCACAATGTAGTAAATAAAGAAGCAGGTTAGAGAACTATACATGGAGGAAAATCTGAAAGGACATACATAAATATTAATAGAGATTATCTTCCGTGCTGTGAAATTGAGTGATTTAAAAAATTTTTTTACGGGACTGTTTTTTTTTTTACAGTGTACATGAGTTATTTTTATCGTTGAGAAAAATCCAAAAGAGACATAAGAATCAGTTAAAAAAAAAAGATGAGAAACTGACTAATTGAAATAAAGTAACTTGGCAATTGTAGATTTAATAATTTATATGAACCCTCAGGATTGATGCAGACGTCCATAAATGAGAGTTTTGGAATTCTTATTACCTACAGAAGTACAGAAAGCACAGTTTATTTCATTTATTATTCTCCTTTATTCAGTTTATTCTTATTTATTATAAGAACAGTTTATTTCATTTCTATCTCCTTTCAGAATGAGAAATTTATGTTTTTGGAAAAGAGCAATTTATATGTTTTCTTCAGTGAGCAGGAATTCATTGAGCAACTACTAAACAAGGCACTCGGCTAGGTACTCAGTTCTGCTGCAGTAAAATCAGAAACTATGTATCTTTCACATCAACATTTTAAGTATCCACCTGGTCAGAAATCATGTCACCATTTTATTTTACTCACAACCTTCCAGAAAAACACTCATAAACAATCTTCCCTCAAACTGAGTGAATCACTTGCTAAATAGAAGTGTTTCATTGAGATGAAGACTATATCAATCATAAAGTGTGTTCTGTTTCAGCCTTCCTAAAATGTTTCAAAAAAGACCATAATTTTAAATGTTGTGATTCATAAAATGCATCCCAGTTTCAGAAATGTTAAAATGGGAAGAAAATCTTTCTTACAGTTAATGAATTATGGCACTGTGATTTAAATCAATATATAGAATAGTGACAAGATACGTTTTTCTTTCTTTTTTTACTGAGCCTGCATTAAACGTTTAAATGTCCTCATAAAACAAAACTGCAAGTGTTCCAAAGAAGCAACCTTATTATCACATCACTTGGTTTACCTAGTGGATGAGCCACAGATACAACATGTGAAGCAAATAATTCAATTCCCCTGCTGTGCATGTGTGTGTGTAATGTATGTGTGCGGAATATAGGAAATCCAACATCTACTGTAATTATACCTATTTTACTTCTATGGGACAGGAAGGGTGAGACCTGTGACTCTTAACGGGTGACTGTCAAACTTATTAACGATTATTATTCAGCAGGGACATCTGTTCTTTTTGTGGGGGAGGGGGGCATCATCAATCCTTGTTTTTATTCACAATACAAAAAACAGTATAAAGCTCACAAAAACATACCTGCCCTCCTCCAGCAATCCTGTTCTATGCCCACCTCCCCCTATACACAACTTGAATTTTTACAACAGGGACATCTTGACCAGGCTTCCTGGTTTAGAAGGTCGCTGTCACAGCGAGGAATTAGATTTCTCACTGTCAGAAGGACCTTCCCTGTTGCACCTATCACAAACCTCAAGTTTCTGCCACTCTGTCCTCTGACACCACTTTGTTTTCCTTCCCAATGTACTTGGCGCCACCAGACCCGACACATTTATTTAATTACTGTTCATTGCCCCTATTGAACCCACGCTGCATGCGGGCAAGGCCTTTGTGGTCCTCACTGCTGTATCCTCTGAACTCAGAACAGTGCCTAGCAAATACACACTCGTTGACGGTCCAAGAAAGGCTCAACGTCTAGGAAGGAGCATACAAATTAAAGACAACCTGAATTAACCCTGAGAACAAAACCATCCCTCTGGCCTATAGGCTAGGACGAGTGAAAGGATTTTCGCAACACTACCCCTCGCGTGCAGACGGCTGCGGACACCAGCTGCGTCTCCCACGCACAGCCAGATGCCCCGCACAGCACCGGCCCAGGCCGTGAGCAGCAACGCGCCGAGCACGGGTCTGCAATGAGTAAGTCAGCAGTCATGTCACAGATACCTCGTTCGGTTTTTAATCTGTCAAGGATTTCGGTTTTGTCTGTTAGGTCGGATTTTAAGGCCGTCTCGAGCTGAGCGATCTGCACTTTCAGCTGCTGTTCCTTTAACTTCCACTGCTCTTCAGGGGTGGGGCTGAAGGCACTGCAAAACACACGTGACAGGCAAGAAGAGCTTGGAAGTCAGCTTCGAGCGAAAATAATAAAGAGAAAAGCTTTTGGTGGCGCAGAGACCACTGTCATCATGTCTCAGGAATTAGGGAAACATGGGCTAGTCTGCTGCTGTTGAGGCCGAGGCGCCTTTCTCAGGCTGCGGTTGGGGAACATGAAAGAGCTCGTGGGATGAGCGAAGGAGCTGGCCTTAATTTAGAGCTCCGAAGGCGGAGGGGCTGGCAGTGTGCAGCGTTTGTGGGGCTGCTGGAGGAATTCAGACACTGTGCGTGCTCCAGAGCAATCCGCGACTCCAAACCTCAGCGGTCGCCGCCGGACCAGCTCCCTCCCACGCACAAGCCCTCTTCCTGCAGAGAAGGGGACCTGGTCTTTAACTCTGGACTCTGAAGCGGTTGAAGAGTCCGTGATAATAACACAGCCACAAAAGCCTGGCCTCAAAGCGAGAGCATATTGAACGACAAGGCGGCAATTCTGATATTAAGACGTAGTGATAAGGCAGTTTTTGTCCTAAAAAAACAAAAAGCACCAGAACAAAGAGAACAAGTTTGACTGGCCACACATGATTGGGAGGAAAACCCAGTGAGGACACCCTGATCAGAATTATCCCTCAATAAAAGTGCAGTGGTTTAAACCCTTGTTGAAATCTCCTAATGACTGAGACTGGAACGACTAGTTGAAACAACTAGTAAATCGTATATGGAAGATGCACACACCCCACACTCGTTTAGGCCCGTAGTGCCCAAATTGCTGGCCTCCACTAAACACTGGTGCTGGGCCAGCTACACGGAGAACACTCGGGGAGATTTGAAAATGAAGATCCTGGAATTCCTATTTTTATCAACCTCCCAGGTGATAGCCAGGTTTTGGAAAAACTGATCATGATCTCTATTTCAGCAGAAAACTATTATCTGTGAAGCTTGATATGACTGAATAACTACCAGCAGCTTTGACCTTTCTACTTATTTGAAACCCAGTAAATGAAACAAAAATGTATAAAATCTGGTTTTGTGCCGATGATGAAGTAAATGAAAAAGAAACTTGTTACTGAAAATTGCCCTTAATGTTGCTCCCAGCTAATCTTGAGGTTTGGGGTTTTTTCCCCCAAAAGGGATACTTTTCTGGGAGGCATAGTTTTCAAAAGAAAAAAAAAAATTGTGCTTTCATTTTACATTTTGAATGTTTTTACTGCATTTAAAATAACATGACCTTAACAATGAATGAACTTCTAGAAGCTTCTCAATATAACATCTGTTTCATCTATCAGTGTACTCCTTTCACATATGGAGCCTTAAAAAAACGCACGGGTCTGATACACCACTATTTTAAGTTAATTTTTAAAAAGGTACAATTACCTAGACTTAAATGAAATCTAAATACAATACGTACTTTCAATACTAAAGAACATTCCTTTACATTCTCATTTTCAAATAAAGAACAGATATAATTTCTGTGTCTGGTCAAATTATGTGTACCAAACGCACACATATATATGCATGGGAGTTTGTGTGTGTGTGTCTCGTATTATTAAAAACATGTACTACCCAGGAAAAAAATTAGCATGATGAAATAGGCACAACTATACATTATATCAGACGCCAGAAATTAGAAACAGTAGTGTTCCAATAGCATTAGTACCAGCAGAAAGATCACCAACAGTTAATCTGGCAGAAACATCAGAAGCTGTATGTGTTTAAATTAAGAACAATTTAGCAGCCTGGTTTTTCCAAACCCACAAAACGCTAGTGTAAATCAGCATCCGTCAGTCTGAGTTTAGTGCACGGCTATCTTCCCCCTGGATTTAGGATTACATTCCACTGGAGTTTCATGAGGAATTCCTTTTGAATTTACTGTATTCCTCTGTGCTTGGAGCCATCTGTCTAACTACAAATGGGGAGCCACATCTGGCTCCATTTTCTTTGTAAAGGCTGTGTGCATGATTAAATCTGCATAAGAGAACAGGCTTTGAGAGCCTTTTATTCATGAAAATGTTTCTGTGCATTGCCTACAGTGACAACTGAGGGGATGACAGTTGGCCTTTGTGCGCATTCATAGTCCCTCGGTGTTGCAGGAGTGATCACGTGTCCATCCGCAGTGGAGGGCCCGCTGGTGCTGGTGCCCACGGGCATGTCCACTGCAGCCATGGGCCAGCGTCCTGAAAGCCCACACCCCTGGTCAGCAACAGGAGAAGACCGAAGTGGGAGCTGAAGAACTCATCTCTACCCTCGGGTGTTTTTTCTTACAGGGGAAATCCCACTGTTGCCAGTGTTCAAGGGCACCCTAATGAGACAGGGAAGTGTAAGCTCTAAATTGCCCCTGAAGAAATGGGTACTTTAGTCAGGGCCCAGTGGAAATTCAGTGTGTATTTACATCAGGCTATTTCACTTGTTGAAGGAGAAACGATGGCCCAAACGTCCTTCTTTCATTTCTGGGAAGCACGGGTCACATGAGCTTCCATGATTCCTGGCAGGGGCAGGTGCTCACGTGACAGAGGTGGGGCGCAGAGAGCCTGTGGGTGGTGAGCACTGTTCCTGTACATTGTGGGTGTTAGGGGACTGTCATGTTGTAAAAACTTGATTCGCCCAAGTCTTAAAATGGTAAATGTCATCTTCAACAACTAGACTCACTCTTTTCTAGACAACAGGCATTAGAGTAGTGTCTCCTGGGCAGTTAATACCTTAAAACCATCTTCAAAAGATTCTGTGGGTGCGAGCACAAACTGGCGGAATCTGAGCTGGCTAGCAGGAGGTGAAGAGTTTCAGGGGGTAGTGAAACCCCCATTTTCCGTTTTCCCGGTTATTCATATACATGATAGTTGAAGGCCAATTGCATTCATTAATTACGTCACCCTAAAGCTACACTGATTTCAAAAATGGGGTACAGCCTTTACTGCTTTATTGTATGGAGTTTCTCTTTAACCAAATACAAAGATTTAATTGCAAAAAATTTATTCTGAATTTTTAAATTGGCTTTTCTTAAGGCTACGCTTATTTCTTGGCATTGTATCAAGAATGTTTAGCATATTAGACAAGGCTCATACCAAATACTAGCATGAGGGTTTTATCTTACCAGATGATTTCTAATATGTCACATGTCAAGTAATAAACACATTCAAAATTTCATCTGAAAAAGGAAGATGAGAACGCAATCTGCAAATCACATTTTTCTCCTGAAAACTGGCCAGTTCTGGATAACAAACAAATGCACTCCGTTGAAAAACAGGCTGTCACTATGACTAACCCAACAGAGTGTGCGGAGCTCTGGAGAGTGCTCGCCGCTGGCGATGATGAATGCCAGGGACACGCCGCACGAGAGCGGGAAAGAATCTTAGGAATGATGCTGATACTTGGAGTTCGTGGGGTTTTTGTTGGGTTTTGTAGTTTTTCCAACTTCTGAAAACATACATTTAAAAAAATGTATTAGAGAGTTTTACAGTTCTGTTTACTTTCATGCGTGCTTGCTGGGTTTCGTGCGTGACGTGATTTTTTTTGACACAAAATGTTATGACACTCATTACACACATTTGCTTCCATCTGCCTGACACAAATTCAAGTGTGAGCCGCATAATGAAGTCTGCTTGACGCAACAGAAAAAATGCAGCTTGAGCATAAAGCATCAAAGAAAAAAAACATTCAAAGTTATATTTATACTCTTGGATCATCATCTAATGTGGGAAGATAAAGTTTCATGGTGATAAAGTAGGTATGAGAAAAACATGTCTTTCTAAAAATTCCATTTATGCATTATTCCCAGCTAAGTGTTTTATTCCAAAAGAGTACGTTCAGTAAATCCCCTAATTGGGGGGGGGGGAGTAGAAAATGTACAAGTAACGGCCAGTGGCACTTCTTTTCTTGTAGTAAGACTATGTTAAATTATTTGAAATGACAAGATGTTGAAGATAAAAGTCAATACAAATTTCTGAACGTCTGACACTTCTGTTGCTCCATGAATGTTTCCCTTTTGAAGGCACAACTTTCCAGGCCAGTTACAGTCAGAGAGATAGTGAAGCACAGGGGGGATCAAGTTTTAGGGTCAGAAGAATTAGGTGGAAGTTGTGTACCAGAGTCCCAGCAACGCCACAGGACTGTACAAGGCCCGGTGTTCTTGAGTCTCAATTCCCTCCTTTATAAAATAGGAGGGTAATGTTTGCCCCACAATATAATATGGTGGTTGTGCGATCGGGGCAGTGAAATTTGAATTTCTCAAGCACACCACCACAACAACTAAATACTTAGGTACATGTTGGCATAAACCTCTGTGTTGTTTGATAGAGATGGAGATACAAAGCAAGAAGTATAATGAATGCTTCAGGTAGTTAATCAGGGCTGATGAGAGGGACCAGCACAAAGCACCAAGGCCAAATGTGCACAAGGGGATTGCCGTCAAATCCCACAGAAAGGCAGCTAGCCAGGCTCTCCTTGCTGGACAGCCCCAGATGTTCTCTGAACTGCAGTCACTTGTAACCCTCAGCACAGTGAGCCGCTGTGCAAAGGTCACCAGCGCCAGTCGGCAAACGGCACGGACGATGCACACCACTGGAGTGATGCCTAACGTTAATTTATTTTCAAAGTAAAAATGAGTAACAACCTAGCACTCTACTCTTTAGGTATGATTTGCTTAATTTAAAAAATATAAATTTAGTTTACAAGGATGTACAGATAAAAAGTTAAATGAAGATATATCTGTAGGTAAGATGACTACTTTCTGATGGATCAATGGAAGCAACTGTTGTATCAACAGACACCCTTCAGCATATAGAAAATGTGCTTTCATGTAAACGTGTATTTATCATTTACCAGCATCATGTACGAAACACGCACAGAGAGGTATCACTTAACTACACTTAGCTGTGGAGCAGAAGTCTGTTTCTAGTATTAGTAGAAGGGATTAAGTTTTTAAATACCTTAATTATAAAGTAGATAAAAAATAAAACTGAAACAGCTCCTTAAAATGTGTCTTGAGATAAAGATGCTTGTGTTTCTCTTTACAGGGGACAGAGACACCACGAAGTTAACGCCTTTGCCTCTACCAGAGAGTCACGCTCAGCTTATAGGCTGGGCAGCCGAGCGGAAGAGAACAAGGGCCTGGCAAGACCTAGACAGGTTCAAATGCAAGCTCTGCTGCAGCACAGCTTTAAGAAGGTGGGCAAGCTACTTAGTTCCGTTTTCTTTTCATTGTCTGCAAAATGGGCACTGACAATGCCTATACTTGCAGGCTGTTGTAAGGGATTTACAACAATGTATGCAGAGTATTTAGTACAGTACCTACTAGCTTTTGGTCTGTGTTCAACAAATAGTAACAGTTGTTACTAGTAACAATCACAGGGTTTTCTCAGTAATAGATTACCACTCAGGTTAAAAAACGTATTGCCCATGCCCCCAAAAGCTCACTTTCTTTTATAATATATATAAACCTATATGCCACAACATGTATTTCTTGCAGTCATCTATAGCTAATTCTTTAATAAATATTAGATGTTCGGACACCCAATGCTTTGCTATAAAAGATCTCAAGACAAGAGAATAGGAGAACACATGGCATCAGATTTACCTGTTATAAAGTTTATCATAGTTTTTCTTTAAAAGTTCCCGTTCCTTTTCCAAATCATTAATTCTATCTTGCAGCTAAAATGAAAATTACACAGCAGGTGGTTATCACATAAAATCACGGGGGTTTAAAGACACATGAGAGGAGACTAACATGTCTCAGTCTTACACTCTAAGCTGCAGCTGCTAACTAGTCCACTTACATTGTCTGTATTTAATTTAGCACTGATTTTTTCCCCAGTTGTTAAGTAAACATGAAATTAATATATCTGTTTTAATTTAGTAGAAACGTATGCACTACTTTACGGCAACCTGTGCCAAAACGCAATAAAGAATGTGTTAAAAGCTTGCTGTTAAGTCCGGGGAAACATAATATTTTTTTTCTTTCCTCCCAGTGAATTTCATCATTATATTCATTTTGCATTAATTTCCAATTGGCCCATAAAAAAGAAAAAGGGATTAACTTTTCTTTTGGTTTATGGTTCACGGAAATTGTGTCTATCACTATTTACTCTGAAGACATAATTTCTCACATTACCTGGAGTTTACAAAGAGCCAGTAGCACATCTTTAACTATATGAATGAAAAAATAAAATTGTATACCTTGTTTTATCCCAAAGGATATCTTTAGAAATCAACTTGGGGTAACAATTATCTTTATGACTAAAATGTAGCTTTCTGTATTTAAGTTTTATTCAGTGGCATATTTTGTAGTTGCAACCTTTTCCTATGGATCAGAGTACTCTTAAAACTCATTTCCGTTCTCAAAATTCTCTTTTGATGCTGGCACGAGACCTAGTAAAAGATTCTCCCAAGATGAGAACAGAACGTGGGCATCTTATTTCACTTCATTCTCTTTGGGAACGAGTGTAACGGACCACACACAAAGACTGCACGAGCTGGGAGACGTGAGTGGCAAAAATTGTAGGGAGATGAGTTTTCCAACAACTGCTTAGAAAAAAAATAATTTCACAAAATGGCTCATGTTGCAAAATACAACGTCCTTTTCCTCAGAAACAAATACATTCCTGTAACTTTGTTTTGGTACTGCAAATGACTAATAAACGGTGAAAATTGAGAAAGTTAAGCTCCACCGGTAATTTGGCATCCGTTTCAAAATGTTTTCTTTTTCCTTAAAGATCCTCAATTCTTATGTAAACAATGGCTATTGGTCTCGGTACATTCTGCAAGTATTTTTTAATCTTATGAATTTTTAAGTTTATTGACTTGAGAGAGAGAGAGAAACAGTGATTTGTTGTTGCACTTACTGATGCATTCATTGGCTGATTCTTGTGTGTGCCCTGACCGGGAATCGAACCCACAACCATGGTGCATCCGGACAACACGAATTGAGCAAACAGGCCCGGGCCATTTGCAGGTGTTTGGGACACTGCTTTGCCATCCACATCACATGCTGACTACGCTTTGCTGTGCTAAAAGTGCCATGCGTGTAGTTTAGGGTTTTTAGTAAGTATGCTATTTGAAATGTCTCCACTTTACTTTTTCAAAACAGTTACAGAGTTGTTGTGATGCAGCGGATGCTGGACACTTCGGGGGCTTACCTCTTCTACCCTCTTCTCGGAAAAGGTCATGGAGTGCAGCTGCTTCTCAAGACTGCAGCATTTTACGCGCTGCTCTTTCAGCTGCTTGTTCAGCTCATCTCCGTTTGCCATCAAGGCATCGTGGCTGATCCTGAGAGTCTTTTGCTTCTAAAAACCAAAAGGAAAGTCTTTTCAAAATTACGTTTGGATTTTGAGCTGAATGAATGATTACAATTCTGTAAATAAATTCACCCCTGCAGTTCACATCATACAATTTGTGCTTCACCTCACAAACAACGTCTGTGGTACTTGTCCGTAAGAGACCCTCCCGACTGAGGCGTATCATTGGGGAGAAAATGCAGGGCTAGCCAGGCACAGAGTCGAATGATGTAAACTGTCCTTGCCCTTTTAAAAATTTCTGCCTGGTGTCTCACCTGTTGACAGTGACCAGTGAGCAAGTTAGCTCTAACAACCAATCTTTCTTCCTTTCGCTGTGATCACAGTGGCTGGATCTGTGTCCAAAACGCTGCTCCTGGGGTCACAGGTCAATGCCCACCACAGGTGGTCAGAGAGAAACCACGTGTCGCCACAACAGACCCACAGCCTTGGGAAGTCAGCTTCTAATTTCAATTAAGTGAAAATTTTCAATCCGGTACAACAGTTACTCAAGTCTTCTCAATTTTTAAAGTGTCCATTTATGAATATTTTAAATCCAATGTTATATACTTAAGTGCCACATCTTTTATAAATAAGAAGCGTGATTACATTTAAGTCTTTCAGGGACCCCATGAGCACGTCCTTGCCTGCCTCACCTGCTAACGAAAATCACCTACAGTCCACGGAGGCTCTTCAGTCACTTACAAGAAACACAGCTACTGTGCTCCTCAAGTCCAATTTCTGTCATCCTTGGTGCTATTATGAAATGTTGCCTTTAACAGCTTTCTCTGGCCTTCCTGACTCACTGAGGCTGTTGGTCTGAGCCTCTCAATTCTCTACTCAATGCCAATCCCAAAACCTGTGCCCTGGCAGACACTTGTGAGTGCTGGTATTTCAACAAATACCTGGCACCTCTGAGAAATGGCGACCAAAACAGCCAGTGGTAAAAGACGGAATCGCTTTTTAACCCCTTCCTTAAGTGTTTTTAATCTCCCTCTTCTTCCAAGGTGGAGATAGCACGCAATCATTCCCGCTCCAATTGGTCTCCTCTCTTTCATAAACTCTCTTGTTCATAGAAGAGGTAGGTACATAATTTAACCGTGGATTTAGGCTTCAGGTGACCCTACGCTTCGCATCGATTTACTGCTCTCCTTGTCTCAGAACTTCAGAGAAAGCAGTGTCTCCCCTTGACCACGGGGGACACGTTCCAATACCACCAGTGCCTGCTGAAATCAGAGAGTGCCAAACCCGAGACATACTACGTTTGTTCCCTGTTAGACACATACCTACGATAAACGGTAAGTTATAAATCAGGCACAGTTAAATATTATCAGCAGTAACTAGTAACACAATGGAACAATTTTAACAATATATACAATAGAAGTTATGTGAATATGGCCTCTATCTTTCTCTCTGGTAACCAAGACGGGTCCTAAGTGACTAACAGGCAGGTGACATGTGTGGCGTGGACACGCTGGACAGAGGGATGATTCCCATCCCAGGTGGGTGGGACAGAGGTGGACAGCCCCAAATTTCATCATGCTACTCAGAGTGCTGTGCGATTTAAAACTTATGGTTTGATTACTTCTGGAATTTTCCATTTGATATTTTCAGACTGTGGCTCACTGTGGGTAACTGACACCGCGGAGAACGAGACTGCAGATAACAGGGGACGACTGTGCCGCCGAACACCAATGTCGCCCGTGCGGGATGTCTGGGTCTGTTAGTTCGGGAACCTGTGCTAACCACGCCGTGCCCACAAAGCCCTCTGACGGCGCGGACTGTCATGGGGGTGAAGAGCTCCACGTGCTGTCTGCCTGAGTGGTCCAGAGGTAAAATACATGCATGGAGAGTCAACATGACGGACACTCAAATATTTTAGTGGCAACACAAAGCAAACCACCACATCAAAGAAAGATCTAACAAAACCTGATTGTTGGCCTATTCATAACCTTAGTCCGTCTCGGATGTTTCACAAATCCTTAGAACTGAAGATATATGCAAACACCTCTCAACTGTCAGTGCTCTGTGCCCACGGAGTTAAAAATAAATGTTCTCCACTTGAGATGATTTATGATAAATGTGTTTATCATTTTAAGATGACACAGATATTTATAAAACGCCAACCACTTGGTCATTTCTTTCAGTATTAAGTTATAAATAACAAATAATATATAAAGTGAAATTTTACAAAACTGGGAATAAAAATACTAATCTTTACTGTTTAGTTTTATGACCATTACACTTAAAAATACACAACTTGAACACTATTTTGGACATTTGTATGTAGGTATCAACACAATAAAGTAAATTATCACAGTACCTCTTGCAGCTGAATGAATTTCCCTTCCATTACCGAGAGAGCATTGCTTTTCTCCATCAGTTGCTTGTGAAGCTTAATCATTTCTACATTGTCCCGAATGTTTGACCTTCAAGGACGGGTTTAAGAAACAAAGAGACAGTAAAAAGTACAAGGCAAAAGTAAAATAATCTGTCATGCAATCACAGTTTTTCATGGAATGTTACCTAGAAAAAATTTATACACTTGCAGATTAGTCACCAAGGGTTTTTAAAACCAACGAATAATCATTTTGATCAGATTATTTAAAACCGATGAATAATCATTTTGATCAGATTATTTAAAACCGACGAATATTCATTTTGATCAGATTATTTAAAACCGACTAATATTCATTTTGATCAGATTATTTAAAACCGATGAGTAATCATTTTGATCAGATTATTTAAAACCAACTAATATTCATTTTGATCACATTATTTAAAAACGACGAGTAATCATTTTGAACTTCGTAAACACAAAGACTCTCAGGAGTTGAAGAAAGCCCCCCAATGTGGTGACTTCGTCACCTGAGCAACGACTGATAATGCGGGTTCAGTGTCATTTCACAGTGTCCTGAAAGGAGGTGCAGGGGATGTCAGGCACGGCCCCACCGCCGAACCTCAGACTACCACTCCACTTCTCCCTCCGTGGAAAACACACGCAACTCGGCCACCCGTCCTCCCTCCACTCCCTCGAAACAAATGGTATCATGAGATTACCATTTATTGGCGTTTCCTCCTGGAGTTTGAACTTTTCAAAAAATTTCTAAAAAAAGTGACTTAGCATTTTATACTAATAATGCCCAAAGCTGGCATTTAAATACGTTGCAGATGTGCCTTGAGCTATGAGAGATTGTTTCGCGTCCACAGGGTATAGAGAAACCCTATATGCTGCCGTGCTAGTCTGTACTTTTCCTACCGAGATTAAAGCAAATGCAGAATTTAACAGGAAGATCTTATTAAAGGCTGATCATAGATCTAAATGAATACCTGTTTTCAGAAGGCATTTATTTTCCTGACAGAGAAACTGAGTTCCTTAATTTAATACATTGTACATTCAAAAGTATCTTTCAAAATGTGAAGCCTTGGTTTTGGGCTTTATTTTTTTAGGAAAATAAACATACAAATTTTAAATTCAGAAGACTTTCTCTGTATTTAAAGTAAGTGATTTTGCTCCCCAAACCTATCTAGTGTGTACACACATTGGAAAAATTGTCACACTGCCCTACTGGAACCAGAAAACGGACTACAAAGCTCCAAAGCTCACACATCTGTAAACCAGCTGAGGACTTGAAATACTTCATTTCCCTCTTTGATATTCGAAAGTTCATTGTATTTTGGCATTGGACAGTGAGTTGTCCTTGCACAGAAGATAAACAAGTCCAAGAACCTGGATCTTGCCCAGGGCACAGTCTGAGCACAATGTTAAAATAATTGTGTGCCTAAAACATGTTATCTAGTAGTTCTGGGCGCTCACTGCACAGAGCACTGGTCATTATTCCCCTTCCTATCAGCTCTCCTCACTGAGATAACACCAGTACCATTATCTCTACTCACAAGATACTCCTGCTCTCTTTACTAAAAAATTGTAATATGGAGAAAAACATACATTTTATAGGTCTAAAGAAAATACTTTTTCACATTTAAAAGTCAAAATGTGATTTATGTTTTCCCAAAAATCGCTTGGTTTGGCCACTCAACAGTAAGTGACATTTACTGACCTGGAGGGACAGAACGGTGTTCAAATAATTTCAGACCTTTTCTTCTATTTTCAGTTGTTCCTGATATTTCATTTTTCTTATTTTTGAGTACATTAAATATTTTCAAGAAGATATATAGTGTGGGGGAAAAAGTAAGCTTACTGTTGTTTGTGTGGAAAATAATACAGTAATTAATAAATGATAATACAAGAATAAACAGTTTTATGTAGTCACAGCTGAACATCTACTTTTGCCCCACCCTGTGTATGTCAAGTATATTTAAATAATAACTATTGTTTAATGATACTAACAACAAAGAACGAAGCCCCAATTACCCACTCGGCCACAGAGGGCCCCAGAAACAACAGCTTCTAATTTTGAATTTTCTTTGTATGTAAAGGCCAGTAAGTATCACAAAAACTTTCAGCAGCTTAATTGGTGGATGTTTTCTTGAATATTTTCCTAAACTGCTTGGGGTTTAGACTTTTTGAAGTATTGGCAAGAAAAATGAAGTGGTATTTATACTATCAATGCCCCCAAAGTGGGCACAAATTACAGCATAAGTAGGATTTAGAAATCAGCAGCAATAATGCGGTGCTTTAAAGTCAGTTCGCTGCAGAGGACACCTATCCTGGGACAACAGGAAGCGCCTCCAGGTCTTTAACAGTTGCTCTGAAGTGTCAGTCCGGGGGGGCCGTGACATAACAGTCATCACTGTGACCAGCGTTGGTGAGGGCTGGTGCTGACGAGGCTGCGCCCGGCTATCCAATGGTGCTGGGTCAGTGCTACAGAGGACAGAAGTGAAAGCGACCGTGTGATGGCTGTGGGCTGGCTTTAGGACGGCCTACAGTAAACCTGATCACCAACTGAACACTTTTACAGAGACAAGATGTGGTAAAAAATGAGGATGGAAGTGAGAGAGGCAAGACTAAAGGCCAGGCCACACAAGCTCACAAGGGATGTGAGAAGGGTGCTGTGGGTCAGAGGGAGCGGGAGTCCCCGGCTGCCGAGCGGCCTCTGTCCTGGACCACTGTGCCCGTGGAGGAAGGCCTCGGGCTGCTGTCCTCTGAAGGAAGGAGGCAGGCTAGTTGAATGGCGACGGTTTAAGTGACCTCCGCATTATACTGTCCTGCCCCATCCCACACGCTGTGATGGGGACACCAGGTCTTCAGGATGATGTCATTCTAACAGAAAGAACAATGCATAGCCCTGACTGGTGTGGCTCAGTGGGTTGGGCATCGTTATCGCCCTGCAGCCGGAAGGGTCACTGGTCGGGCCGTGTATGGAAGGCAGCTCATCCATGTTTCTCTCACATCGATGCTCCTTTCCCTCTTTTTCTTCCTCCCTTCCCCTCTCTCTAATAAATAGATAAAATCTTTTAAAAAAGAAAGAACAACGCATAGTCAAAATGTTCAGATGAACTCTGACAGCCATGTGCCAATTCATCCATGCTGCATGACACATGGTGAAGTGGTGTGCAAAGAGGTATCAGGAATATCAATTAAATTCTTTGTAAAAATAAATTTCCCAACAAGGATTTTGAAAAAAATATGAACATTAAGTTGGAAAATAGTTCCATTTCTTTTTTCTTTTGAACAGACATATTATGTAGAATTATAATAAAATCTTCTGAAACTCCGAAAAGACTTGTTGGCCCATCTCAAGATTAAAAACAAACTGGAATAAATTAGATTTTGTGTTGAAAAAGTAACACAGCTCCACAACCTAGGTGCCAAGTTTCTCCCGTAATTTGAAACAACCAAGCAGTGAGCTCTGAAGAAGGGACTCCTGATGGGAACCCTGCAGACACTTGCCTCCAGCTTTGCTACCGGGTGCCATAACAGATCCAGGAAAGCTCAGCCTTCAATTCGCTGGGGAAGGGAGACTTCCAGATGCACGATGTAATGCACAGTCTACTATGAAATCTTAAGGAGAGAAAGAATCTTTGCTTTGGTGAATTTCTTAGACTTCATTTCCCAGGCACACAACTCCCTCATTGCTCCCCCTCCAGCCCCCAAAGATGTTTCATTCTTTGCTACAGGAAGGATGATGAATGCTAAAAGATCCTCTTGATTTTTAAAAATGTTATATTGATTATGCTATTACAGAAGTCCCATTTTCTTTATTCTCCTCCTCCCTGCACCCCCCTCCCACCCGTATCCCCCCCACCTCCCCGCTTAGTTCATGTCCATGGGTTGTACATATAAGTTCTTTGGCTTCTACATTTCCTATACTATTCTTAACCTCCCCCTGTCTATCTTCTACCTACCATTTATGCTACTTATTCCCTGTACCTTTTGCCACATTCTCTCTCTTCCCCTTTCCCCTCCCCGCTGATAACCCTCCATGTGATCTCCATTTCTATGATTCTGGTCCTGTTCTAGTTGTTTGCTTAG
>VMDR010008845.1:18837-35334 GCA_007922815.1 Macrotus californicus | reverse complement strand
CAGTGTGCCATTTATGTTTTAATTAAGGCCAGTGTAGAGTTAATCTCATGCTGCAAAATTAAAAATTAAGAGATGAGGTCTGAAAAGAACAGCTGTCACAAGTCTTCCTGGTTCATATAAGCAAGAGGTAAGATGGTCCATTAGAAAACAGTAGATAGTCCATTAGAAAAATAATAATGGTAATAATGTATCATCAGCAACAATTACTCTTTACTGAGTGCCTATACCATGAACCAGGTGCTTTTCTTGGCACCTGACATGTACAGGGTCAGGCACAAATAACGCCTATTTTTAATTACAGAACCATTAGCATGTGTAATTCTGTAACATGACACTATCACATTTGAGCACACCATATGACATTTTAGGTGAAATGTTCAAATAAAACTATGAATTACCACACAGATAGTATTACCTTCCCAACCACACTCAAACAGGCCTTACTTCTGCTGTACCCTATATTCTCTCACGAAACCCTCACAATATCTCTGTGACTCACCCCTGCTTCCCAGAGACTTTAATTTGCTGCAGGTGATAAAATACCATCTCATTTACTTTCTAGATCAGTGTTCCTTAAAATACATCAGTCATTCACAGCTTATTACATGGAATAACAAGAATTTCAGGCTTAAAAATGACTTGGTTTAGGTATATTACATTACTTTGTAATCTATGTTTAATTATGATTTTCATAGAAATCACAGTTATACTCTTAATAATCACGATATTCTTACAAACGCCACGACACAGAAGCTCTTTGCTGGACCGCACTCCGTGTTTTCTGTCTGCTACCATTCAGTTATCAAGGTGCATTTAATCTTGCTTACTTTATACCATTTACATGTTGTTTACCATTATTAAATGTGTGATTTCATTATCACTGTTATGTTTGTTACAACCCCAATTTACCAACATAAAAAGATACCTGCTTCCTTAGTGACTCTCTGAAGCCTAATACTAGAGACAAAAATAGTAACAGATACCAGAACTGAAAATAACTGGTTAAAAAGGGGGCATTTTTGAAAGTAACACTCCTTATAGCAAAAATAGTTACATTAAATATTAGTGCTTAGAAACTTATTAAACATATGTTAAAAATAAATGACATATATTATCATTGAAAAGGAAGAAGAATGAGCTTCCGGGAAAGTTCTGTTTTCCAATGACTCTGAAGGATGTCACATGATATAATGTGATAGGAAATAACAATGACTATCGTATACTTACATGTGATGATATTTGATCTTTAGCTGGATAAATCATTAGAGAGAACCATATCTGGACAATTGATTCGTATGTAAGAGACAAATGGAGAAGACTTCTTGTTTATTCACCACAAAGTCCATGCAGACTTTGGTGTTCTGGCATAACTCGAAGTGCTGTGTGAATTACAACACAGGTGTCTTGGAACAAGATGTGTTGAAATCAAAATGGGTAACAGAGCCCTCGTTTGGTTTGATCTGGTTGCATGTTTGTGTGTGTGGCAAAAAAGTGCATGTCAAATAAGAGGTCTCAACTACACGCCCACACGTAAGTGCTTTATTCATATAAAACAGCCAGTGTTAATAACCTGCACCCTGATCCTGATCTGGCCTCACAGGAGATAGTGAACATTTTGAATAAAATTGAATCTAAACCATCAGCTTACATCATTTCAGAGAGCAGTCTTCAGAACTGTGCAGCAAGTTCTTTCTAATACGGACGTTAGAGAACAGATAGGCAGTTTTAGAAGAGATACCATTTTTGAATTTAGTGATGAGATCAGCATATCTCTTCAGGCCACTGAGAGTGTTACAAAAGGCGATTTCTATGACTGCAAAGGGCTTGCCCACTTACGTTCTTCTGCAACATATTCAGCAGTTTGTATTGCCCAAGCCAACATTTTAGTGTCTACATATCAAACATGTTGTAGGCAAGATACTAGGGTTTATTAAGACCAAACTGAGGAGCAAACAATTCAATTGCTGAGTTTCATAGTTCAGTAATAGTTAATACTCTTTTATCAAAAGAAATATTATGTCAAACATTAAAATATATTAAAGCCAGTAGAGACCTTCAAGATTATACATTCCAATAATCTGTACTTATAAATGAAGATACTGAGACCAAGAAAGGGCCATCATTGTAAAGCCAGAGTTAGTGGCATAGTTAGAATTAGAGCCACAGTTTCCTAATTCCTACCCAAATACTATTTCCAATAGATCCACCCAACTTCATGTTAGTATTCTTGATTATACTGACTTATAATCAAAATGGGTAATCTTTCATATAATCTCTCATGGGGTACCCCCATGAAAGAGCTGTCTCAAAAAGTATAATCAAGTGCACAGAATAGCATTTTAAAATACCTAATTATGAGGGGTATCATAAGGAGAAACTCATGTTCTAGGAGCAGTGACAATTCAAATTCCACAAACCTACTGAGTTAGTACCCAGCACAGAGATCACACAGTTAAGTCAGCCATGTGTAAATGTTCAGGACAGAGGCTCGGACAGAATCACCTGGAACACAGGAGATGCTGACTAAGGGAGGGTCATAGCTGTTCTGGGACAATGGGAGAGAGAAAAGGGGATCATTACTTAGGAGCATTCTTTTTCTTATTTTGAATCCAACCTTAACTGGTTTCACAGATGTGATATAGTAGGTAAAGCTTTATTAAGTACCCTAGTGGGAAAATGGACCAGGACGAACAACTGTTCACTGATTCGTGAAGAGTTAAAACACCGTGTTCCAGAAGGCTCTCCTTGGATGTATAAACAGGTGAAAGGAAAGGGCAACCTGTGGCAACTCTGCAGAAGTGTTGGGACATTTTACACTTCGAAAGCAGAAGTAGGAGAGAATACTCTTAACAACTTTACATGAACCATAGATCAACAGTCCAGCTGATCTGCTTAGGTTGGATTTAGTGGTGGTGAAAATTGACCAGAGATTTTTATTAGAGATCAGAGAGGCTTTTCTGTAGCTTTTTACAATTAAGCATTGGTAACAAAGTTAATCCAGAGTTTTGAGATCAAGTCTACTCAATTGGTATTCATCATCATCATTATAACTTAAAGATTGTATGCAGAGTCTGCATAAAGACTTGGGATCTGAACAAGATGGTGCCAACTAATTTTTCTTCTACTGCCCCTTAAGTACACCTAACACTGCTGGACAAACTGCAACAGGCAAACACAGGAAGACTCAGAGAGGTAGCAAGAAGAAGAGATGGAGAGGGACCTGGCACTTAAACACAGTGGTATGTTTCCTGGATTTGTTTTTGTCTTTCATATACTCGTGTATCTCAGACGGGACTCTGGAGAACCCAGCTACCAGGAAATGCCAATGGGAGCAGAAAATAAAGGCCCCTCCCCCTCAAAAACATGCTTTTTCTAGTTAAAGGACCAGGAAAGCCAGGCATAACAGAATAGGAATGTTTGTGATAACACCTGCCCCACTCCAGCCAAACACCAGGAAATTCAAACACTTGCCCACCCCACCTTTGGTCAGAGGGTAGAGGAGATAGCCTGGACTCCCACTGCCCTCCGCCCCCTCTCGAATAGAGAGTAAAGGAGGGATGTCAGAGAGGAGGGGCCAGATAAAAGGATCCTTTAAATATTCTTTAGCAATATTTAATGTTAGATATTCTTAAATATGAAGTCCTAGCAACCTGACAATGTGCAAATGAACATTGGCAAAAGGTTTCAAAACTGAACCACGATGTGGAACGTGGTCAGGTTTTAGATTGGCCTCTGAATAGCACACAATTAATGGAGAGCAAGTTACACTCACTCTGTGAACCCTCTGTAAATGAAAATGGGTTTTCTGAGTATAATGTCATGTGTTTGCTAAGAGAAATGTACTCACTTTCAATTCCTAAGCGTGGATATTCTGATCAGCTGTTATACATTTAACTTAAAATAGTCATTGATATTCTATAACCACAAATAAATCCTTTTTTATATTAAATATTTTATTGTCTATGCTATTACAGTTGTCCCAATTTCCCCCTTTACCCCCCTCCACCCAGCCCACCCCCCACTCCCACGGTCAATCCCCACAGTCCATGTCCATGGGTCATGCATATATGTTCTTTGACTAATCCCTTCACCTTCTTTAAATCAGTAAATTGTTTTTAGATGTCATTTCAGAGAAGCTTGAGCCAGAAATCCGAAGGCTGATGCAGATGTGGATATTGTTACTGTTAAATATTCTGTGAGTGTGTGTTCCTACATATGTTTTAAGGCCTTGATACTGTTGTTTTTCCTCTTTCCTTCTTTGGATTATGTGAGTTACTTATAAGGAGTATGTTAATAACCCTGGGCTAATGTTACATTAACCAGAATTAAGAAGCAGGATAGAGAGAGAATTGTATGTATTTTCCAATGACATAGTTTTTAATGATCCACCATCTGTGAGTCAAGACAAATTTTTACTTCATATGACCATGGAGTCTTGTTAAGTCTTGATTGGAAAATATATAAAATCTTATCTATTTCAACATTGCTTTAATGCTTGAACATTAAATGCATCCTCCCTGTTAAGCATTTGTCCTACTCATGCTCAAACACATGCTATCATATCCGAACAGATGCTAGGGTTAGGGAAGTCTTCTGTATTTGAACCACGGTCTTGTTCTCTGGAATTTCTGTTACTTGGTCCTAGCTCTTCGATTGCTCGGCACCACTAAGATCAAGAATAACTGTCTCTGATGATGATTTTTTTAAAACTTCCTTTTTTATTTGGTTAGTCTACTCATCCCTATTTCAACTGTTTCTCAAATAACATAGCTATGAGTCTTTTATCTTTTTGTCCTGCCTGAACATGCCCTAGTTTATCCTGTGTCTCTAAAATTGCTACCAAATTAGACACTAGTGTGACCTTCTTGAAAGGTTTACTTTGAAGTGATTGACGGTTGTCCAAAGATGAAGACTAGCATCAGACTCACTGGAAGTACTTGCTTTTTTACGGCCTTTTAAACTCCATTTATCTCCATTCTATTTTGTATTCCACTACATTATCTTATCACTTTTTCTTTTCCATAAGTAGATTGTTGGCTCTCTCTACCAGTCCACTAAAGCATTTTAGAGTCTCTGGCTGGCAAAGTAAAAGAGTTCTTATAAATCATCTGGTCCAATGTCGCCCTTGTCCAAATGGAGACATCAGGCCTAGAGAGTAAAGTTAGTGACAGAATTGGAGCCTAGATTGCTTGATTCCTGCCTCACAACCCTCTAGATTTTCATTTGAGCTTCTCTCCCATCTACCTGTTATATAAGAGGCAGGTTCAGTTTTGGTGTTTGTGATGATATGTTTGTTGATTTCCAAACTTAGGCCATTTCCCATGGGCACTCAAGATGTGCTGGTCTATGGGGAGAGATTTTATCTATTAACATGAAACAAAGAAGGTTTGGAATGTGTTTGAACAGAGTCCCATTTTTTGAAAAATACAAAGAATAAGCCACGATCTCATGAAAATTGTGAAATCAGAGGGTTGAAGAATGTAGTAGAGAAGAAAACAGAAGGATTTCTCTTGACACAAAACCAAAAAAAACAAGTTCTCATTAAGAGGGGGTTTCTGTTTTGGTCCAAGGGGGGCAGGAGGCTGGTCAGTATGCTCTCCAAGTTACAGTGAGCCGAAAATGAAGTCAGCGGCTCAGACTGAGCAGACCAAGTTCTTGTTTTGTGTGTTCCCAAGTTTTCTGTACCTACTATATGCATTAATATTACCTCAGTTTCTCATGACATACTGGCCAATTATTCTGCCTTTCATCTTCCCTTACAAGTTTGCCCTCTGCCTAGAAATTACGTGGCATGGAACAAGTATTTCTATGTCAGTGCTGAACTAGGTGCCACAATCTTTGTTTGTTTGTGGTTTGCTTCTTAACTTCTCACGAGAGCCTTGTGAAGTCGGCATGACTATCATCCCTCCTTCCCAGATAAAAAACTCAGGTTCTTGTGGTAAGCTTTGTGTGTCATGCCATGAATAAAAGGCAGAGTTTTTATGAATAAATAAGTGGGTTTTGATGTTAAGACCCAGTAAGTTAATCTGATAGTCAGAAAATTGTTTAACACATTGCAGCTGTATGAAGTGATGAATATTTTCTTTTTGCTTTTATGTACATGATTTAGTCTTCTATTGGGATTTTATTTCCTCCTCTTCCTCATTCCTCATCTTTTCCATATGCTTAGCCCTCACACATGACTTTTAAAAATATTTCCTCATTTTATGTTTACATCAACTGTGTGAGTTAGGTAGTTTCATTATTATTATTTTTATTATTATCCATCTTTTCACAGACATACATACTGAGTCCCAAAGAGGGTAGGTAACTTGGCAAACTATCAAAGGGAAGGTTGAACTACCTCTAGGATTTCAAAGAAACCTAAAAGGGCATAATGGCATTTCCCTTAACAAGCTTAAGAAGTCACTAAAACCACAATTTACTTGGACTTAGCTTTGAGGTGGTATACAAATATTTTATAACTATAATTAAGGTAAAATTCCCTAAAGGCATCATTTCATATACTACCATATATTGATTTTTTTCGAGCTTTGGAGTAGCATATATGATTTTAAAATATATAATCATTCAAATTTATCCTTAAAACAACCTATTCTCAGGAGTAAATTAATTTTTTCAAATTTTCCATTATGCCTACTTCCAATGCTTTCTCTTTTTTTAAATTTATTGTTGCTCAGTTACAGTTGTCCCACCTTTTTCCCCCTTGCTCACCCCTGCCCCATCCCCCCCAATCCCACAGTCAATCCCCCTCATTGTCCATGCCCATGAATCCTCTATTACTGTTCCTTTGCTTGCCCCTTCCCCTTGTTTTTTTCTTTCTTACTCCATTTTCCCTACTAAAAGTTAAAAATTACCAGCTAAATGGAATTTCTCATATACCGTAAGTCATATCTCCTTTCCGTGTCTAAATCCATGCTTTTGAAACAAAGCATCCCTGAACTGCCAGCACATAATCTGTTATAGTCTGAATGTGTGTAACCCCGACAGAATTCCTATGTTGAAACCTAGCCTCTAAACTGCTGGTGTCAGGAGGTGGGGCCTTTGGGAGGTGATTAGGTCATGAAGGCAGAGCCCTCCTGAATGGAATTAGCGCCCTTATGAAAGAGGGCCCAGAAAGCTTCTTGCCCCCTTCCACCATGTGGGGTTATAGGGAAAAGATGGCTCTCTAGGAAGCAGGGCTCGACCTGTTGGCCTTCCTGCAGCCAAAAATGTGAGAAACAGATGTTTGTTGTTTATCAGCTACCCAGTCTACGGGTATTTTGTTTCAGCAGCCTGTGCAGACTGAGAGTTCCTCTGCCTTTATCCCCAGCTCTATGTCCTTCTTTCCCCTGACCTCTCTCATTTCAACCACTTTCTAGGCTTCTATAGATTGGCATTTTGGGTTTCAGTCAAGCTGCTTTCCACAGATATAAGTGAACTATATTAGTTCTGGAGTTTGGAGCTCGTGACTAAAAGGTGCTCGTCTGTATTGCTAAAGCAGCCTGTCCTGTCAAGTTCAGACAATAAGTAGAGGGAAACCAGACCCTCAGGTCTCTCCTGCAAGCTGAGTGAGTGTAGTCACGGGGAGGGCCAGCTGTGGGACATGAGCCCAGCGATTTGCATCTTGGAAAAAGAGGCTCTATTTCCAATGGATTTCCCCTCAGAAAAGGTGTCAACCTATAGCCAAACTTTGTCATAAATATGATTGGTCAGTGGGCACATTGCCATCTAGCGTATATTGTCAAAAATTGATTTTGTACTTGTCTAACCTTAATGTCCAGTTATCTTAAATATGGCTAAATGTTTAAATCAGTGGTTCTCCATGTGGGGTGATTTTGAACCCCAGGAGACATTGCGCGATGCGTGAAGACATTTACTGTGGTGACAGCTTGGAGCAGGGCAGAGTGTACTGGAACTGTTATCTGGTAGGTGACAGCCAGAGTTGCTGCTAACCATGCTATACTGCATAGGACAGCCCACCACAACAGAGAATTATTCATCCCAAATAGCAATAAGCCAAGGTTGAGAACTTCCAGCTTCGATGCCTACTGACTTGAAACACATAGCCTCTACAGTGTAACTGAGCCCTCGGTAATCCTACAAAATTCATGATCGACTGTGAAAGCCCCTGTCCCTGGTGGCATGTGCTACAATCAAATGCTGATTGTTGATCTTGGATTCAATCTGAAAAATATTATTAAGAAATAGTTCTTGCTTCAGTGGAGAAATAATTAGTATGGTGTTCTGGATTAGTCTTTGATACTATAATTTGAGATCATTTTCTAAAACAGCCAAATTTGGTTTTAAGGTAATTCACTGTGCCTGTAGTTCTAATTATGTGTTGATTTCTTCATGCAAGCCTATTGATCTTGGCAGAGTGGAAGCTAAAAATCTAGCATTCAAGCAAGAATAAATCGAAATTGGCTCAATTAACTTTATGATTCAGGGTTTGTTAAAAGTTTCTCTGTTTTGTTTTGGATTTATTTATTTTATTCTATCCTTTGCCTTTTTCCATTCCTTTCTGGAGTTCCAGGATAATTGTGCTGCATTCTTCAGCAGAGTCCCAGTGCTCGCACAAAAATCAAATCCATTACTCGTAGATAATGAATTCCAGTGGGATCATTCTGATAGCCCTGAACTTCTGGAAAATCTGACATCTTGGATCTCCCTCTATCTGGCTCTTGTTCTTTCATTTCCCTTCCAAAGATTTTGCCTTATTCATTTTCATTAGGTTTATGGGGGAACAGCATTGACCAGGTTCCCATTTCTGAGTTTGTTTTTTTCCCCCAGAAGTGGGCAGAATAGTACCGCAAGGAGCACCATTGCATAAGGAGATGGGTCTATTGCATTTAGCAAATAATTTCAGTGGCATGTTATATGTTTTAATTTTGTTGAGTTTATGTTTTCAGTGTGGGTATTACAAGGAGTGGTCATCAGCAATGTCACAGAGGTGAGAGACTAGGATTCTTGAATTCTAATCTTGGTTCTTGCATCAAATTGCTGGATAAATGGGGACTACTTGATTCTCTTTTAGGCTTTATTATCTCATCTATAAAATGGAATGTTTGGAGTCCTCATGTTCCATGAATGTGGCAGGAAGCAGCTGAAGAAAGACAGAGAACTGAGAGGGGAGGGGAACACCTTCCCCATATGCCAAAGTCTTACACAGGCGTATGAGGAAAAGGGACACAAAAAGAATTTCAAAGACATAGATACCTATGTCTGTATTTCAAATTAAATAAGAAGGCAGTGAAAGACAAATACCATATGATCTCACCTATAAGTGGAACCTAATCAACAAAACAAACAAGTGAGCAAAATATAACCAGAGATATTGAAATAAAGAACATACTGACAGTAACCAGAGGAGAGGGAGGAGGAGCTAACGGGGGAAAGAAGGGAAAGGATCATCAAGGAACATGTCCATCAAGGACCCATAGACAAAGATAATGGTGGGGGGGAGTATTGAATGTGGGAGGTGGAGGTGGATAGGGTGGGGGAGAGTAATGTGGACAACTGTACTTGAACAACAATAAAAAAAAACATAAAGAAAAAGAAGCTCTACAGCCTTCATTGCATTAGAGCCAGACACCTGACGTGACCTCTACCACTACCTGCATTTCTCTTCCCTCTACTGATCTTTTCAACCTCTCCTTTCCAGATGTAACTTCATGATGTAGGTCGCCAATAGGACAAGGGATGGGGTAGAAGAGGGAGAAAGACAGAAACAGTTATAGAAAACTAAGTAAAGCAGAAAGGAATGCAGTCAAGTGAAACTGGCTTCTTCCAACAATAGTCTGTTGCCCTCAGCGGTTCTAAAAACTGAAAATCACACACACCACACCAAAGTGTGCCACTCAGGCTAGATCTGAATCATTTTTTAAAAAGATGTATCTGGGCCATTTGGCAAATGAGGGCCAGGTCTCATGGAAATCACATAGCTTGGAAGTCAGACAGCAAGAAAAGAGGGATAAATCAAAAGAAAGAAAAAGAATGACAGGAGAAAAGCTGAATGGAAAAAGAAGACAGGAGAAATTATTTTTCCCAGTGAGAAATGCAAAATTTTCCACCAGACAACTCTGACTCTTGGCCGAGAGGTCCATGTGTCATGTGTATGAAAATGTCGGATGGGCAGGGCAGTGCAGGAAGCTCTATCTTGTGTCTGCCCTGCCTCTGAAGGCAGAAGGCTGACTGTAGGTCCCAGCTTCACCACTGGGTAACCACACTGCCCCTTTACACAGAGTCTGCCATGCCCATCTACACAGAGGCAGCCGTGGTCAATAGCAGAGTCTGAAAAGTAAATACCTACATTCTGGACCCAGCATTTCTTGCTGACCCACCCTGATTTGTCATGGAACCTCTGAGGCCAGTGTTATTAGTTACTTAGTGACAGGGATTGTCTTCTTCATGATCTCTGAGGTATCTTGGAGCTGTGACATTTTTAATAGTTGCAATAATGACCACTCCACACCCTTGTTAGACCACATTTTTTGAGCAGAGTATGGTACTCATCCCTCCCTCTCTCACCCCTACTTCAATGCTCAAAAGCAATGATTTTACCTAAAGAAAGAGAGTTGAACAAGATCTTCTCTTGGAGTCCCTACGAGCTCTAAAATCTCTGATTCTAAGAAACCCAGTTTACTCAATTCCTTAGCGATACAAAAGAACCATTATTACACCAAATCTGATGAGTTTACACTTTAGGTGAACCCACCCGCCTTTCAGAATTTCTCAAGCCCCACCCATGAAGCAAACTGACATTTTATCAAACATTCCCAAAATAATTCCGCAGGGCTATCGTTTGGGAGTTTATCAGTGAGCAAATGATATTAGTGACAGAACGCATTTGATTCTCAAAGATGGGATCAGTGAAGACAGACAAGCAGTTTATTACTTACTTTTATTAAAACCTGTAAAGGAATCCCCTGATTCACCAGACTAAGATAGGAGAAAACTTATAAGCAGTTGCTACCCTCATTTAATTGAATTTTAAACCTCGGTGGCACTTTTTGCAATGGAAATGAATCAAGAGCTGACTGGGCCTTCAAATGGACGCCCCCCTTGAGGGGACAATTAGGATTCTAACTCCTTAGCACACAGGACCTAAGAGCTGGCTAGACCAAGAATCACCCAGGCTTCCTTCCTGAAGAGTGGGACAGACAGAAAGATGGCGACTCAGCGATTCTGATGACTCAAGCCTCCAAAAGGCTCAACTGTTAGAAGGGGGATGGGAGGAGAGCCTCATCCCCTGGGGAAATAACCACCAGCAAGATTTTAGAACAGCTATTTCAAGAAGACAAAAACTCAACCTCCAGTGAGAAATAATTTGGAGAACAAAAGGCACATAGTCTACACATGGGTAAAAAGATTTAAATATGGGATTTGGAAAAGGTTTTTATCAGAACTAACAGCATCTATATCGTGCGGTTGTGGCCTGCGGTTTCAATTTTCTGTTGTTGTTAAGGCATTCATCTAGAAAGAGACAGAAAGTTCATAAAACAGACTAAAAGTGAGAAAACTCGAGCTTACTTTTTTTTTTCTTTTCTCGAGACCACTAATAGAACAGATTGTGGTCAAGAAAAGGGGAGCTTAGACAGATGGCTGTAGGAAGGAAATACAATTCCCTCACTTAATTGCATTTTCTTTTTGTTCCCCTTTAATCCTGAGAGGAAAAAACAAAGGTCAGATAGCACAGAGCACCGACTCGACTCGGAAGCAGAGCATGCCGGGGCAGGCTTGTTTTAAGTTAAAAAAGTAAATAAATAAAGAGCACTCAGTTGTTGTTTTTTTCCTTGAATGTTTGGAACAGCAGGAGAAAAACAGATAACCATTAAGGTATTCCGTAAAAATTATAAAGCACACTGATAGAATTTTTCAAAAGGGTGTCTTTTCATTCCTGTAAATTCAGCAAATGTACATAAAGCAAGCACAATGTGTCAAGGATTTTCTGAAACATGGTTTTAGGCAACAAGAATTAAAGAAGGAAAAAACAAATGGAGAGGGAAGAAAAGAAGGTTTTGCCACACTAGCCAGAACCTGCATGTAGAAAAGAAAGGCCAGTGAAACCATCTGTAGCCCTTTTGTAACTTTCTCCCCTAACCCACCAACCAGGAAAGCAAGTAGCCGGCTGCCACACAGCAATCTTTCTGGGCAATATGTCATGCACAAGGAACCAAGCTGTTACTTACTCAACAAATAGATACTGAGCATTAAAGCTATAGAGCCCTGTTTTAGGTATTTGGGTAAAACATAGATTCTGAGGATTCAACTCTGACCTACTGAACCCAAATCTCTAATTTTTAAATCGCATTTTTAATGCCCAGATGATTAATAATAATCATCCATCTAATAATCATCCAGATCTGGGAACTCCTACTCTAGGAGATGTAACAATGACTAAGATACTTCTTGATTTCAAGGAGCTCACATAAGTGATAGAAGGATACATGAATTTCCCCACAACAAGATTAAAAATGAAACATGATATGAGAGGAACACATTCTTTGCTGTGGACATTTACAGGAGCGAAAAGTGATGGATTGTTGGGAGTTGCACAGGGAGTGAAAAAGGACCTCCCAGAGATAGGTACATTTGTGTTAGTATAGTTACCATTTCAACACACAGAGAAGGAAAAATCTATTAGAACTAATAATAAGCAGAAACACGATGCCAGTGTTGGAGAGAAAGAGGCCCTGTCCCGGGTACTCTACATAAATCTTCTCTGAAACCCAACCCAGACCAGTCAGGAAAGTCCTATCATTTCCCCACGTTGCAGATGGGGTGAGTGAAGCTCAGAAATTTTATGAAACTTGTTCACAGTCACATAGCTAGAGATTGACGAGCTGAAGTTCAACCCCAGAGCTATCTCATTCCAGAGCCTACATGCCTGCCAAAGAAGAATAAACAAAGCCCAGATGTGCAAAAGTGTCAGACACATAAGACCAGGCAGGCATCCATCGTTGCCTCTGGCTGCAGGGTGGCAGAGTTGGGGGAGGTAGAGCCGTTTCGGTTAAGGGGAGCCGGGCTGTAGATGCTGTGTTATACCATGTGGTCTTTGTACAGTAGCAAGGGGAAATCACTGAAGGTTTCCCAAAAAATACCATGATAAAAGCTTTACTTTAGGTTTTAGACTATGAATCATGATTTATATCTTACAATAGGAAATGATAAAAATCAAAGGTTTGAATAGTCTTGCCTTGCCTTTACACAAACAAGTATAGCTAAGAGCCAGGTGGCACTGTTGCCTCATAGCTGTTCAGATGAATTCCAACATGCCAGGTCTTGGAGAAGATTCTACAGAGCCGGCCTTAGGATAAATGCGATGTGTGTCTGTTATCCTGCAGGACAAGGATCGGCTCATCCCTGGAGCTGTCCAAACCTGGCAGAAAGATAGCCCTAAAGACTACAGCATTCTCTGGGGCCTGAGGCGGCCCTGTGGGGCAGAGCACACAGCACAGGCATGGAAATCAGTTACTGGCAGAGCCCAGACTCCTGAATCCCACTCCCGTGCTCATTTTGTCAAATCAGATTATGTGACACTGGGCAAGCCCTTTTCCCTCACCGAATCTCCCTTTCCTTGTCTGTGAAATGAGAAATGAATCTGGACTAGACTCAGATTTTACAATTTTTAATTTTTCCCCTCCAACACACCAGCATAAAAGATCTGCTTCCATGAGTGGTTCAGCACCTGGGATTTGTGTGTGGGGGTGGGGAAGGGCGGGGAGGAGGGCGGGGTCAGGAAGCAGCATCTCCTAAGAGCTTCTATAGTTTGTAAGGCCCAAGCTGAGAATAACTATACTTCCTTATCTCTAGGAAGCCCCTAGTTCTGACTCTATTATAAGATTTGCAATTCTCAAATCCTGGTTGCAAAGTCCTCACTGAATAGAATCTGGCCTGAGATTATCTTTTTCAAGTGCAAACTGGATCACTGATCAAAAGTCATTCAACAACATGATTATGTCCAAGCACATGCAAGGAATGCCTCATTCTATCATCAGAAAATGAGTATTTTAGGATCCATGCCTGTCAAAACCCAAGGATATTCTGTTATTATTAGAGATTTTTGATTTACTCTCAAAAGATAGTGTGTATGTGTGACATTCCTTGGAAGTCATGTGAAGGCTAAAATTGTGGAAAGAGGAGACAGAACCATGATGCACCATATTCAACATTCACAAAAATATTCCTGCAAACTTCAACCATCAAAAATGCATTTTCAAAGAGATTATAAATTATGTGGATCCAAGAAACATTGTCTGTAGGAGTAGGGATGAATATGGAGAAGATGCAAGACTTGTTCTGCTCTCAGAAACATTCCTGGTATTTTTTTACATTCATTCACATATTTTTAAAAGAACTTTTAAACTTTATTGCTTCATTAGACCGCACCTAGTAGTTCAACCACAGAGTGCCCATGAATGACTAACTCCTATAATCAATTCACTGGAATGATTTGAGGCATGTGAAACCTATGGCTTCACCTTTGACCTCCAGCCAGAGCACAGGGGAATGATAAATGTCAACATTTCCAATGAAGCAAGCTTAATTACAGAACTGAAGAAATGTACATTTTGTTACCTCGTGGTCATTTATTTTCATAGGACCTGAGAAAAGAAAATCTGCTCAATATGTGTGACAAAGTTATCAGCGGGGCTGCCAGCCTCAATCTGAGACTCCTGGGAGGAGTATGCTCCGGGACCACCCACGTTCTCCTTTGCGAACTAGCTTAGTATGTCTTCAGCTGTCAGGTACTCAAGTCCCCTCTCTGCCTACCACTGACTGATTTTTGTAAGACCACCAAAAACTGTCCACTCATTAAAAAGAAATCAGATTTATACCTAATACATGCCTTTGCAAATCTATCAAGAGGCACAAGTAAGTAGAAGACAAATCCTGGAAAGGATTCTGGCTCTCTCTGATTTATTGCCCAAGATAACAGTGAACTCCAGCACCTTAGCCACAGCACTGGGAGTTAAGCGTTTGTCTCTACTGTGATTTCCTGAACTCCACCAACAACTGCAAATCTACCAAGTGCCCTTTCATCTGTGAGGGGACAGATTTTCAGGAAAGAGCTACAAAACACATATGCGTATCTGCACGTGGTGTGTGTATTTTCACCACTCCAGAAAAGCAGCCTGGTCCATCGGCTGGCATGAGCTGCCACTTCTCCAACAGCTGTAGATGAGACACTGACATAGTGACATAGAACTATAGGCAGAAAGGGGGAGAAAATACAAGTTAAGAGCAATGTGAGTAAGTGAGAGCGGGAGTGGGGTTGAGGAACACAAGCTAAATTCTCTCTGCTGAAGCATCCAGTTAGATCTTCAAAATTGTGGATATGGGGAAAATGTTCACATACTCCATAGGCCTCCTGGCCTTAAGTTCTGGCAAGTTAAATAGACAGAAATAAAAACGGAAGGAGATCACTGGGCATCTGATGTTGAAAAACCCAGTCCTGTACTTACCTCCAGAAACAGAAAGCCTTAGTGAGATTGCCTCACACAGATTTCACCTTTTCCAAGTATTCTTTCTCTTTAACCTTTGATCTTAATATTTTGTAGAGGAGGAGAGAGACTTGTTTCAGAGTGAACCTACTTTTAACTTCGCTGTTTTGAGAATGCTATTATTTTTAAAACCTCAGAGCAGAGCTGCAGACTAGTGTGTAGGAGGGATGAAGGGGTGGAGACAGCAGAGAAATGGATGTGAGGCTACATTAACAAATGAAGCAAGAGAAGACCTTATGGTAGACTCAGTTCTGACAAAGTCTCAAGGAATAGTGCTTAGTGGGGACTTAAAACATCACCTTATCAGTACAGTCCTTTTTGAGAGAGAGGTTAACTGCAATGGAGCTAGCCACTTGCCCAGGTTCATCTAGTGTTGGTTACAGAGATCTTGCCACCAGATACCTGAATCCATAAACAGAAGACAGAAACATTAAAGAATTACTATGGTCCTGTTCTATTGTTTGATTGTGATTCCTCCAATTTTTTTCTTCTTTCTCAAGATTGCTGTGGCTATTCAGGGTCATTTTGTGGTTTCATATAAGTTTTTGGAATATTTGTTCTAGTTCTCTGAGATATGCCATTGATATTTTCATAAGAATTGTGGTGAATCTATAGATTGCTTTGAGTGGTATAGATGTTATGGATGTCAGTTCTTACTGTCCATGAGTACATTATATGTTTCCACTTATTTGTACCTTCTACAATTTCTTTCTATGTTGTCCTATAATTTCCCAAGTACAGGTCTTCTACATCCTTAATTAAACTTATTCCAAGGTACTGTACTTTATTTTTTGATGTAATTGTAAATGAGGTAGTTTTGTTAGTTTCCCTTGGTGATAGTTCATTATTGGTATATAACAATGCAACTGATTCTGGATATTTATTTTGTATCCTGCCACTTTACTGAATTCATCTATCAGTTCCAGTAATTTTTATGGTGGAATCTTCAGGGTCCTCTATATAAAGCTGTGGTGCATTTACACAATGGAATACTATTTTACTATTTGGCTGT
>VMDR010008845.1:0-18737 GCA_007922815.1 Macrotus californicus | reverse complement strand
GGGGCTGGGCGAAAATGGTGAAGGGATTAAGAAAAGAAAAACTTATAAACAGACAACAGTATGCTGGTTATCAAGAGGAAGGGAAGGTGGGGGGTAGAAGTGGGTAATGGGGGGGCATTTTTAAATGGTGATAGGAGACTTGACTTGGGGTGGTGAACACAATACAATATACAGATGATATATTATAGAACTGTACACCTGAACCTACAGAATTTTATTAACCAGTGTCACCGCAATAAATTCAATTTTTTTTTTTTTTTTAAACATTAAAGGAGACTCAAACTAGGAGGCAAGAACAGTGGAGTGGGCTCAAGAGAGCACCTGGAGCCGCAGGGAGCGTTAGGTGTGCGCTCTGGGTACCTTGATGTAGGCTCGCTGCAGGTAGTTGTAGGGCACTCGGCGCTGGAAGTCGCTGCGCACATCCTCGCTGACGCGGTGGCGGGACGCTGGGCCCCTGAGGCGCTGGGTCTGGCAGCTGCGGTAGCAGCGCGCCCGCTCCAGCAAGGCGCGGAAGAAGGGCAGCTCCGCCCCGGGCCCAGCGCCCGGGGGCGCGAGCGGGCTGCGGGCGGCGCAGTGGCGGGCGCAACGCGCGCAGATCTCCCGCAGGCGCCGGTGGCTGCGCAGCGCCGCTTCCAAGTCGCGCACCGCAAGCTCGTAGTCCCCTCTATAGTAGGCGGCCACACCGCTGGCGTAGAGCTGGTCAAAGGGCTCCAGAGGCCCCGGCTCCGACTCCAGCTCCGGACGCGGGCTGTCCGGGGGGCCGCCCCACAGTGGCGGCGGTAGCAGCAGCACCAGCAGCGGCGGCAGCAGCAGCGGCGCCCAGATGCGCTCCCGCATTCTCCGCCGCGGAGAGACGCAGGACGGCCACGCTCTCCAGACCGCTCTCCGCACCCAGAGTCCCGGCCTCTTCTCCCCCCTCCGTGGGTAAGAGTGCTGGCCCTGCCGCGATCTGGCTGTCCTGCGAGCCCCAGGTGACCGCCGGCGCTCGGAGGACTGGGAGGCGGAGGCCAGTTCGCCGGCAGCTCTTAAAGGGACGCCCACAGCTCACACGCTCCTCCTGCCGCCCGAGCCTTCGAGAGCGCTTAGACGGCGCTCAGCGCGCGCCCTGCCGGCTCCCGGCCGCAGCCGCGGGGCGCCAAGGGCTGCACACCCCAAGGGCCAGCCACGGAACAAGCGCCGCTTGAGGGCAACCACACGCTCTACACGTGGTGCCTGCCCCCTTCTAGATTGCAAAATGGATATGATTTCTCCCTTTTTGGAGAGGAAGGAAGTCCGGACGAGTGAGCTTAGGGTTCTAATCATTTTCTGAAATTGATACATGCATGACCTCGCAGTTTGCAGGATCCTTTGCCTTTAGGGGAAGCACTGAAGCTCAGTCTCAGGCTGTGAGAAAAGCACTAGAGGGCCAGTTCGCCTAGTTGCGGGGGCTTGAGAAGAGTCATCAGTCCTAGTTTATAGACCTCACCCTCTGGGCCTTGGGAATCAAAGCTTACTGCTTCTGCCCTTAGGAAGGGGCCCTCCCCTTTCTACTCATCCCATTTTTTGTGAGTGTGTGTCTGTGCAGTGGAGAGGGAGCTGGGGGCTAAGGAGGAACTGTAAATAGTCCTTTCTATGCAGATAGCAGTATTACAGGACCCAGAGAATTACTGGAGGAAGGAGCAGCTGTACTTAAATTGTGCCTCTGTTCACCCACCCTGTGACATTGTGCAACTGAGCCTCAGTTCTCGTATCTCCGACAGCAGACAAATGCCCCAACATGTCAAATAGTTTTCAGATATAAATTCTTCTAAGAGTTGAACAAAGAGGAAATTAATATATCCAGTACCCCCAGGACTTAAGCAATGAGTATCAGTCTTGGAATGGGAAAGCTGGCAGAAATGGCTGCCAGACTCCAAAGGACTAGCTGAAGGCTTTTCTGTTCCTCTGCTTCTCCTCATAAATACCTTCTGAGCCAAGATGTTCCCTCTTTCCTGTTCTTTGGCTCCACAGTCTCACAAGGATTCCAAAGAGCTTAAGCAAAGGACCCTTGACTCTAGCCTGCCTCCTGAAGGCATTCTTGTGGTCTTCTAGTGCCCGTAGCAATTTCACCAGTCCTCCTGGTTACTGGAATGGTGAGCAAAGGAAGGGCAATGGGAAAGAACCACATGTGTCATGTAATTGATGTGAATTTCCTAAAAAGGCTTTTGTGTGGAGTCACCACTGTGCCCAGGAGGTTGCCAGAGTTTCATGCTCATTCCTTCATTCATTTTGTTGAATTTAAGCACTCTGGCCATGAATAGCCTTGGCTATGTAACTCCAAGAAATGCCAAAGAATCATTTCTTTATTATTTTTCTCCATTAAACCTCACTCATTTGCCTCATCTCACCGATGGAAAAGTTCAAGTTTGGAGCTGAGTGTGTATTCAATGCTCTGGATATTCAATTTTCTAGAGCTTGCACTTGAGCCATCTGCCCATTTTCTCTAGGAATTGTCTCTCTTTTCAGATAAAGATTTTGGAGTCCAGAATTATCCATCCACTTGTGGAAGGTTTTAAAGCATACTAGGTTGGGAAGTCCTACTGTGGGGGGTCACTTTGCCTTAGATTATTTTTGCATTCTTTGACATTTACACATTATTTCATATTTGTCAATTAAATGCGTATCTTTGGATGCCTACTATCAAAATAAGTGTTCTCAGGGAGAGAAGAGGCAAATAAATGAGACTCACCCAGGGTACTTATCCCTGGGAGTTTACAATGTTGTAAAGGAGACAAACATTATGTACAAAACTATGATACAAGATAGAATGTGGCACATGAGAGACAGGGTAGTAAGAACCTGGGAAAATTCCTCAGCAAGTCAAATAGGGTAACTGAGACAGACAGCTGAATACAGTGGCCAAGCAATTTATAGCCAGGTGCAGATGGTCACCAGGGCAGCAGTCCCCAGTGCCTGGCAGAGGGGAAAACAAGGATGTCACTCCTCAGGGTAACCTCTCCTCCTCTGACCTTTCCTCCCTGGAGATAACATCTAGGTCTCAGTTGTATTTCAGCTCCAGGCCCAGAAAAGCAACAAAACCAGGTGAGCTAGCCAGGACCAGCTGCAATGACTAAAGGCCCCCTGCCCTCTCACTGACCAGCCAGAGGAGACCATGACCCTGAAAGGACATACCTGGAGATCTGATGAACATTCTCCTGAAACCCTCCCCTGAGATCTCCCCTAAGATTGCCAAGTGCAGGAAAGAGAGAAAAGCCTGAGACAAAGGCCCCGTCTCTGGAACTCCCAGCTCTTGCACTCTTCCTCTGGAGAGCAGCCAGGGACCATTCCCTTCTCTTTCCTCTCCCCTACCCCCACTTCTGTCTTCACAGGAACACGTCTCCTAAACTTAAGGCAATGGAATGGGCAGCTGGTAGCTTGTCCCAGGCTGATCCCCTGTGGCTGTCTCCAGAGCACCCTTTTCTCTGACTTCCCAAAGAGCTAAGGCAATCCAGGCTAGCCTCTCCTGTTGTTTCTTCTATTCTAAGCCCTTCCTCATTTTACTGTATCCAGCTTTAATACATGTATTCTCATAGTCACCTGGACTCATGATGTGATATCTTAGGGAAAGAACTGACATTGCCACAGACTCAAAAGCTTGCAGGCAGTAGTCATACCAAACTCCCCGCTGATCCTCAAACTGGCCATGTGCTTTCAAACCTTCCACATGTCTTACTACTTTATTTCCCTCTGTATAAATCCTACCTCACTTTATAGAAAGTGTTCAATCGACATCTCAAATTTTCTTGAACATTGAAATCACCTGAGAAGGCAAAAATACTGATATCTGGCTCTTACTCTGAGATACTGTGATTTAATTTGTCTGGGCTATGGCCTGAGCATTGAGAATTTTTTTTTTTTTTTTGATAGTTCCCTAGGCGATTCTAACATGAAGCCAAGATTGAGAAATGTGGGTCTGGAGTTAACGTCATAGCTCAGAGAGTAAGTCTGTGAGTCAGAGCTTCAGGTTCTATGGGGAATTCATGAATCTGACATGTGCCATTCCTCAGATCTCCCCTTTCCAAGAAGGACAATCTGATCTGCCTTTTAAGCCTGAATCAGGACCGAAGCTCATGACATGATGGTGATGAGAGTAATGCAGAGCCAAGAAGTTGATTTCAAGCAACGCTCTGGCCGGTGGCATCAACTCTGCATTGAGAAAGCTGGTCCTCCATAGATGTCTCGCACTCCTGGGTGTCTGGCTGGGTGTACCAAGATTACACTTCTTCCTTACCTGGGCCATTTCCTGGACAACTGGGTCCCACCTCAGAGCTTCTGATTCAGTGAGTCTATGTGGAGCCCCCCAAATGTGCATTTCTAACAAGTTACTTGGTGATGCTGAAGCCCTTGGTGCAAGAACCGTATACTGGGAACCACTTCATTGATACAGTTCCTTATGAAGAGTGATTGTCAAACTTTGTAGGGTATGAAAAAAACTAATAAGAACACAGAGGCCCTGGCTTTTGGAGTAGAATCCAGTTTGGGTCTTTATGTTTTCACCAAGTTCCCCAGGGATTCTGACACCCACCAGTGTTTGAGAACCACTGCGTTAGTTAGAGATTTTCCACCTGCAGGCATGGTTGGTTGTCACAACCAGGGTAGGGTAGCACAGCTGCACCACTGGCATTTAATGGTGCTAACCATCCCTGGGTGAACAAGACAGCCTCCCACACAAAGAATTACCCAGCCTAAAGTAGCAAGAGTGCACAAGTGGAAGAACCCTGGGATAGAACATAGTTTTAGAGCTGCAAGTCTTATTCAACTCCCTTATTTTACAAATGAGGAAATTTAGGCCCACCATAGGTCACATAACTAGGCAGTAAAAGGAGTAGTATGTGTAATTTTACATACCAAAATATTAAACATGTATGTTGAATGTCATATAGCACCAGATGATATAGTCTTGTGAATTTTTTTAAAAGAGAAAGAAAACAAATATGCATGAAAGTAAAAAAGAAAAATGATGATTTGAGAAAAGGAGCCATTGGAAGCATACAATGTTGGATTTCTGCTAAGATAGGTATGAGCTAGGAGCCTATCGTTTCTCTGTTGTTCCCCGTTTCTTATAGATTCAGAGAACAGTCAAAGCACAAGAAAGTCCATCCAAAAACTTTAAAAGGGATCCAATCACTTCCTTTTTTATTATATTTGGAATAATCTTGACAGAAGCTTGAATTTCCTTTTGATTTCTGTTTACAAGTCAACAGCACCATGGCTCCAGCTTGCTTAGTGAACTTCCAGCAGGAAGGGATTCAGAAAAGAGATCTTCGAATGTTTCTTATTTCCCCAAATCAGCTTAGCTTTTTAAAGCTGATGCCTCTCTTTGCTTCAGAATTCTTGTGGAACAATAAGAAGTGTACTCAAACTCCAGCGGCAGACGTCATTGATAGTAGACTCTTTCAATACGCAAATCTAATATTAGTTTATTTTGATCATGTGTAAGCAGGGCTCTTGCTTGCCGCAAACATCCTTGATTCTTTTGAAATGGAAGGAATAACTCTCAATATGCAACAACCCAACCCTGTTCAGCTGCTGTTGATGCTGGCGACAAGGGAGCTGTTTTGAAGACTTTTTTTTTCCTCTTATACAAATAGAATCATCTGAAGACTTTTTTCCCCTCCAAATAAGTTAGTGTGAAAGGCAAGCCACCAGCAGTCTGTCAACATAAGAGAGGGAGAGGAAGAAAAAAAGGCCTCCCTGGAAGAAGAGTGTTTTTTTAGAAAAATTAATATTTAACTTACATTTAAAATCCAACAGGAGCTGCCACATTTCAGGACTGTCTGTTCCTTTCCAATTTCCTTAATAGCTCTGTCCCTGTACTTACCTTAATTCCTGATTGGGCTTTAAAACTCCAAATCAAACAAAACACCGCAAACATTCTGTCCTTGCAGTCTTGTCATGGAGGCATTCTAACTTCATTGCTTGGGGAACTCACATTTTAGGCGAACAAGAAAAACGTGAAATAAAGAATAATAATTAGTCCCAAAATAACTTAAATGAAAAACACAATGTTCTCAGATTAAAGTCCAGAGCGTTGCACAGATCCTGTATGCTGGATAGCAAGCCAATTCTTTCCACAGAATTTTGTCATTTAAGTTCAAGGGTCTCTTTGAATAAGGCATTAGTATTATAATTGTACCAGTGAGAAAGTTAAGTATTATAAAAGAGAAATGACTTGCCAAAGTCCAGTTTGCAAATTTCAAGGCCAGGACTGAAGCCTGTGTGGTGCCTTCCCCACTGGCCTGCTCTGCCTCTTCCTAAGCTGAGACTGTCTTCATAGTGCCTGTGAAAATTCCGCTTTGGTTCAGCGAACATGGACCACATGTTTTCTTTAGTCATCAACTTTGCTCTACGTTCCTCATTCAGCCAGAGTCACGTACGCATAACATTTTTTTTTCAGAATAAATGGGGACAAGGTATGTGTGTGTGTGAGAGAGACACAGAGAGAAGGAGAGAGAGAGAGTGAGAGAAGGAATCACTAGATGTAGAAGCTGAATAAGACTGTGAACTCAAATTGACAGGTGATGTAATGCAGGTAGAAACAGTCATGACCACGAGAGTAAATAGGTCTCAATTCATTCCTGCATAAGAGATGCCAGGTTGCTTTGGATGGATGCAAAGAAAAACCTTGCCCATTAGAAATTCTGCGAGAGAAGATTATTCTGTATGCATATGTAATCCATCATTCTGAGATTACCCTCATGCCCTGCCTATCTTTGAGACCCCTTTCCCAACTCCATTCCTCAATGCTTCATAGCAGAATTTATTCTGAATTCATGTTCTGAATTCTAGTGTTCTCGTAATGGCCTGTTCTGCCTTTGAACTCTCATTTAGAAACTAAATCCTTGTCTTAGAATGTAAACCCTTATCCGCTCCTTTTTGGAGATATTAAGATATATAATTAATCACTTCTCTTTCTTCAACTTCAATTTTGGAACGACTTGGGTAGACTCAGAAATGGAAGCAATAAATACCTATATATTACCTTTATTGCTGAAAAGCGGGTTTGAAGAATATAGATTTGAATATGCAGTAAATGATCTTTTTATTACTTCTGCCACTCACAGCCTCAAATCAGACTTACCTGTCCACTCTCAGGGCAAGCTGGGGACCTACTGAAGCATCACTCTAGGACTTCCCTCATCAACACAGACAAGAAAAACAGGAGCCCCTTCCAGCACTCTATTTATCTAATGAGAATAATCACCCCACACCCTCTGGAATGGCACCCCTGCTTATTCTTGCTCACTCTAAGACTTTCTCTAAACCAAGTCCCTGTTTCCATCTGTCAGACATCTCTAATAACAGTAACCAGCCTGGACCAGCACCTAGTACTAGCTGACAGAATGCTTAGGAGTGAGCGTCATCTCTCTGCTGTTGCATCCTTTGTTAATTCTTACAGCCCGTCTGACTGCTTTGCTCTTGGACGCCTGGCTGAATTTTATCCCCGCTGCTTGCTGATTCTGTGCCCCTGAGTCTGGCCCGCCAAAGTGTTTCAGACCAGCTGTCAGGACCTTCCTTCTGGATGGTCTACTCTGCTTCTGACTGGTCTGCAAGCCAACTCTGGGGCCTGTCCTCCCTACAGCAGATCTGTAGGTGTCTCACCTCTCTGGCCTCAGCTTCCTGGGGAAAGAATGGAGAAGATCTCTTCAAAATGAATTGTATCATGTACCCATTTCCAAAAAAAAAAAAAAATATATATATATATATATATAGGCTGCTGCAGTTTCCACATTGTGTTGAGGGCCTAGATAGAAAGCCAAATACAAAAATTGCCAGAAGAAATATAAAGCTATTACTTGTCTGGTAGAGATTTTTTATTAAATTCCCTTGTAGCATTAAATGTTCATCTTTGTTTAGGTTTAAGTAGCACTAATTGAGATTTTGAGCTGGAAACATTTTTTTATTTTATTTTATTTGATCCTTCAGGTTGGAGGATGGGAAGACATTAAGAATATACTATTATTTACAAATAAAGAAATCTAGGTAGAAAAAGTTTAAATATTCAGAGAAAATAAGGTAGGATGTCAGGACTTGAATCTGAGTCCAGAGCCCACTTTACTGAAGATTTCGTACTTCTCTTGTTTGGGTCTCCAGACAAGAATTCTTTTTAGCATCTGTGACAGAGATTCATTCTAGCAAACCTCTCCAGCCTTCTTCTGGTGGCTTCCAGATTCATCTTCTGTTGGGATCACAGGGAAGTAAAAAGACACTAATATTACATCACTAAAGCCTCAGCTCCCACAGGCCCCTAAATTCTAGTGTCGGTTGCCTGCCCCTCTCATTATTCTAGACTGCTTTGCCCACACTTACCACCATTCCCTTCTTTTGGGACTATCTCCAACTATGTTTTCATCTGATACCCTGCACACTGGTATCCCCACTTCTCCAGGCAGCATCTAAATGTGCTTCTGCTAGGACTGTTGAGACTCTTCTTCTGTTCTGTTCTGCAGGGACTGGCAGGTACTAGCAGCCCAGCCAATCTGTGGCAGCATGCAGTCTCCCAAAGCCTCAGGACATTTGTAGTCCCTTCCTCCCAGCCCCAGAAATCTTGGTATCCCATTAACAGTGTTGTCTGTGGAAAATCTAGGATAAATGGCTTTTAAAGTAAAAATAATAATAATAATAATATAATTCATAGTGTCATTGTCAATATATATAAAACATCAGTGCCCCATTTTTTTAACCAAAATCTAATTTGTAGACACAAAGATTAACAACCCATATGATTTACTATCAACTACAGAGTGAAAGGAAATTAGATAATGAGACACACAGATAATGAGATACATTATATAATGATACATTAGAGATACATTAGATAATGAGACAAATGCATACACAGATTTCTATGAAAGGAAAAGGTTGGAAGGAAAAGCAGTTTGCTTTCCTTTTGAGTAAATAAAAGTATCCTCCCCAGAAATGTTCAAACTATTCAATATACTTTAGTGATCAAAATAAAATTAGCAAAGGCAAAATACAAAAAAAAAAGTCTTTAAAATTGATTATTTTGCTTATAATAGTGATTTTAAGAAATTCATTTGAATGAAAACATTGGCAGAACCCATAAAACTCACCAACGTGGCTCAGCTGGAGAACTTGTCACTCACACCTGAATACTTTAGATTCTGACTTCACCACTCATTTGAGCTCCCCTGGAAATAGAGTCCAGCTTCCTGATTGCCTGACCACCTGTTCCTTGCCAGCCTGGCAGGGTACCTGCCTGTGGTTTCTTTAACCATTCTGTCCCCCACCAGCCTGCCCCTGCTGTGTTCACACCTAAGTGACCTTTTATCAGTGCCTGACCATGTGCAGATTGCCCAAATGGAAACTCACCCAAAAAGATACGTAATGATAATCATCCTCTTCACCTCTTGGGAAGAAAGAGATTTAGAAGATCTCAACATTGTGCCTGTGTTTCAGAAAATGCTATTTAAATGAGTGAACAAAATGAAGGTATTTCAAAAGAGACTTGTACATAGAATAACCCTGGACAGGAAATCAGAGTGTCCCAGATCTGGTTCTGGTTCTGCTATGAACTAATTGTGATACCTTACTGCAAGGCACTTCTCTTTGGGCCTCTTTTACCCCCATCAATAAAGAAGGTCTGGAACCAGACTTCTGATAACCCTTCCAACAATAAGTATTCTCTGATTCTTTCATTTAAAAAATAATGTTATCACATTCCCATAGGTCCCTCAAAGCACTACTGCCCCTCTCCCTACATCTATCTCTGGGATAAAGTTAAACTTTGTTTCCCAAGAAAATTTCTAGGCTCCCTCTGGGGTCATTAAAAGTCTCAGCTTACTCAGAACTTGTTGGTTTTGCCTAGAAATGTCAGCCAACCTCAGCCAGTCGAGCAGGAGACTGGCGTTATTGTTTTGAGGCCTCTGGTAGCATAATAACAATTCCAGGCACAGCAGAGTTGATCCACATGCCCCAGCTCCCTGGGGAACTTCCTGCTTCAGTCTATCCAGCATGTCTTCTCCTGCATTTACCCAAAGGAAGGACATATGAAGAGAGTTCAGGATTCACGTGAAATAGTGACTAGAAGTACAGCTGGCCTACTTTCCCATCCAACTTGACAAATGGAGAAAGGCAGGCCCAAGTGCAGTGATAAACTGGCTCACCTGAAAAGAAACGTAATAAATAATTGGTCAAACCAATATCTTAGTTCCTCCCTTCCATTAAATCTTATCCTCTTACCATCTTACCCCATGAAAGAATTCAGAATGTAAGTAATAAACTGACCAGGGTCCATTTATGTTTGAGGGACGGGGCAATTTATATTTAAAAATTAACTTAATCTCCAAATCACTTTTGAACTTTTAAGGTACTGTAAAAATATATGTATGTATGCTTAAAAACTCAGACAATTCCCTCATCTTACTTTCAAGATAAAGTAGATTCTTACGTTGTATAAATAAAATCTTATGCAAGTTGTATAAATAAAACCTCCAGATTTTTCCCACTTCAGTCCCAATATGCCCACAAGAAAACAGGGGTCACCATCTTGACGTTCTGCCTCGAAAAGACTACCAGGCTTCGGATTCTACCACACAACATGACATCAGAAGTTCCTTTGTTATAATAAACATAGAAGAAATTGTATAGTCAATTTCCTTCAAAGTAGACACCCTGGGAAGCCATATATTGATCCCATTTGTAATACCAATGCTTTGGGAAGGACTTGCAGAGAAATTGTGCATATTATTTTATAATCAAAACTGAATTTTTACCAAAAAAAGAGTCTTTCTTAACTCATTCTCCAGAATTAACCTAGGTGACATTGAGATGTTCCCTGGAGTCAAGTGCACTTTCAGAAGATAAAGAATCACTCACATTAAAAATATTGCAATGACTGAAGTCAATCTTCTAAGGGCTCAGAGGCCTTCCTTTTGATTCATAAATAAGCATTCCATATGTAATAATAATTATTATTAAAAAAATAACATCCCTTTAATTTTTGTAGTAATGGATTATTTTCAAAGCCCTTCCATACTTGTCAAACGGTAGAAGCTGTCTCTCCCTTTCTTCTGGTCTCCCAGGCATTCACCACACAAGGGCTTTGGGTTATAATGCAAAGCAGGAGAAATTCAAAATCTCACTGGGCCCCTAGGATTGCGTTTAGCAAACAGAAGACAATCTAGTCCCATATCCAGGGAGTAGATACTCTATACTAATCAGTCCCTCTTCTTTTTCAACAACCCCACTCGATGTTTTTTATTACCGAAAACGTTCTATGATGGGAAAAAAAATAATGAAACAATACACTTATCTTTCTAGAGATAATGCAGCATTTTAAAACATAAATGTAACCGAAATGATTTTCAATTTTTGAGATATATCAAAGAGTTATTCTTGAATGACCGCTATTTTTCTTTCCCCACTTCATTCTTGATATACCCACAAAGAAACAAGGGTAACTCCTACACTCTCCATCTGAAGGATTGCCAGATCTCAGCTTATATCACACAAAGTTTTAAGTTCTCTAGGGATCTGTTTCTGTATTATTGCAGGATAACAGAAAAGAAGAGATGGAAACAGATTATTCTTGTATTACACTTGCTCCCTCATTTTAATTGGTAAAACATAAATTTTTCCTTGGAAGATTATGTCATAATTGACTCAGGATTTCTGACAAGCCTTAACAACATTAAAAGCCAGAGATCATTTTTTCATTTTTTCATTTTTCTTCAGTGATATTCTTCTTAAAAGAATTTTCCATCTGCCATTTTAAGAATAGAACAATGAGGCCACATTATGTATTTATTCATAATCTCTGCTCTGTCCCCATGAGTATAGATCAAAACTTCTCAAATTTTCTGATAATGAAATAAAATCATGACCCAAAGACTTGCTTGCTTCCAGTCTCACAGTAAGCCCAGAACTAAATCAGTGCACGAAGGGCCCCACCAGCTTTCTGATGGTGGTGAGCCAAATCACACAGCCTCCTGTTAGCATACCTACCCAAACTTCCCACTACCTTCCCCTCCCCTAGCTACACACTGACCTATCATTCAAAGGGAAAGTTAAAGAGGTTATATATGCTCTTTATATATGCATGCTCTTGCATGTACCTCCTCAACTGAGGCAAGCTTGAGTAGTTATACTCACAGGATATTCCAGGGTGGGAAAAACTTTTAAGATCATATAGTATAGATTCCTAATTCAGCTGAAGACCTCTAGGCCTAGAAAGGAAAGTGATTTGTGAACCCACAAGTACACAGTAATTTGGCAGCTAAACTAGCATGGAAATCACACTTTTGTAGACAAAGCTTTTGTCTTAGGAGAACAACTTTATCAAGATTAACTTTTGAACTATTCTTTGCTGATTTCCTTAAAATCTTTGTTAGACTGTCTTATGTGAGATGCTGAGAAGTCCCTGAGACATTTTAGAAACCCTGCTTCCATTTCAGCCCAAGCTTTTGGACTTTATTTGCATATAATGCATTAAAAAGAGATACTGTTGCTTTGAAACTTTGAAAAAAAACTTCATTTCAAATCTGCTGTACTTCCAGCCAACACACACTCATAAAAGTTCAGGTGGGGTCTGGGGAAAAGACATTCCTCAGAACAACAACAACAAAAATGTACAACATTTCTCAAGGGTCCAAAGTTGAAAACCTCAATATTGTTCAATTGCACATGATTTTATAAGTTGCTTTTGCATTTACTTTCCCTTGCATTTGTGGTGTGCTCAGATTTCCATAGAAGAAGATATTATTTACTTCTAAGCTACAAGTCAAAATAATCAAGGAAACAATTAGAGCTACTGTAATCAGCAGACCTGAATCTGAATCCAGCAGATCTACAGAGTCTGAAGATGAATCTAAACACAAAGAACATTCAACTAGAGATCAGGAATGGACTCTGAATGATAATTTTACATTCAAACAGCAAGTTGGAGAGTCTTGGGAAAACAGAGACAGAACCACTGGGTAAATACAACCAAACTTTTTGCAACACTAGAGATATGAAAAAGTGTCTCTATCTCAAGCCTTGCCCCTCAATCTCATTTGTCCTTTTCAGATTTTCCCCAAATCATTAAATCCACCAATGTTCACCTAGTTGATCAAACCCAAACACTACAGTTATTATTGAGATCCACCTTTCCTCATAATCAATAGCTAATCACACTCAGCTTTCTCCACTCAAAATTAAAAATGTGTTTCTAATCCATTCCCTTTCTCTCTAAACCAGACCACCACTCTAGAGCAAACCATCATAATCTTTCACTTAGTAAATTGCGACAGCCTTCCTTCTGGTCTTCTAAATTTTATGATTGTTCTCCAATTTGTTCTTCATAAAACAGACAAAGTGATGTATTAAAATAATGTAAATATGATCATGTCATTCCCCAGCTTAATATTCTTCAATGGTTTCCCACTGCAGTTGAGATAAGACAATTTTCCTAAAAGATAATGTATGATCTAGCCCTGACTATTTTGGCTCATTGGGTTGGGTGTCAGACCGCAAACTGAAAGGTCTCTGGTTCGATTCCTAGTCAGGGCGAATGCGTGGGTTATGGGCCAGGTCCCCACTTGGGGGTGTGCAATAGGCAGCCGACAGATAGATGTTTCTCTCACACACCAATGTTTCTCTCCCTCTCTTTCTCCCTCCCATCTCTTCTCCCTAAAAGTAAGTAAATAAAATCTTTAAAAATGATAATGCATGTTGTGGACAATGCCAAACTCAAACTTACCACTTACAAATTTCTTCCTACTTACTATTCTCTATTTTTGCTGGACATCTTTCATTTTCTGAAAATTTCCCAGACTTTTGCATCTCAGTTCTTTTCCACAAAATACTCTCTTTTGGGGGGAATCTCCCATTTTTCAGTTATCAATGTAAATGTCACCTTTTCAGAAGGATTTTTCTTGCTCTTTTAATACTAAATTCTTATCATAATCTGTTGCAAAGTACTTTGTAATTTTTGTTGTGGCACTGACCACATTGTATATTTTTGTGCTTGTTTTTAGTACTTTTCCTTTAATAAATCACAGCTCTATGAAGGCAGGAATCAGATATTTTGTTCAGCACTGTGTGCCCAGAAACTAGAAAACTGCCTGACTTATATTAATACTAAAAATTGACTAATTAACTGAAAGAACCAACAAATGAATAAAGTAAGTAAACAAAAAGGTGACAGATATTCAGAGGAGATGCACCCTGAAAACCTTATGGAAGGCTTTTTGTCAATCTCCACGACCCCTGCTGGTTCCATTACTTTTTTTTATCATTACCTGTCAGATCAATAAAATAAAGAATTTCATTTAGTTGACATCTCCTGAGATATTTGGAAACAACTTTTGCTGTTTCTGAATCCTTCCATTTTTAGTGCAATTTGTAAAAATTGCATAAATTTAATACATATTTCTTATGTATGTTATGTGCAAAGGACTTATTTGATTTAATGGAGTAAGCAAGAATAGATTAATAGACCCTTGTCCTCAAAGAGAACAATCTAGAGAACATAGAAAAAAATGCAAAGTAAAAGGTGTTTTAATAAACTTCAAAAGGCCATATAATTAGCTTCTAAGTGGCCAGAGAAGTAAATGGAAGAGGTAGTATTTGGGCTGAACTTTGTAGGACAGGTAGGAATTCAACAGAGTGACATGGGGGTGGGGAGATAACAGTTCCTCAGGGAGAGAAAAGAGTATGACAGACGCACGTGGTTAGAAAACATGGAACCTGTTTTGGAAACAGAAAGGATCCTGGTTTTATTGCAGCATATTATGAGAAGCAGTAAACTATAATTGGTAAGTAGGGCCGATGGTAATTTTTGGAGGCTAATGATTCTCAGGGCTTAGAGTCTGTTTACAGAGAATGACAATCTATTGATGCTCTTTTGCATGTGATAATTTTACCTTTGTTAGATTAGACTGTGGCATGAACAATAATTGTATTAAAGAGGGAAACCCTGGACCACTGAATGAGGAAATATCAGTGAGATGATTGATTACTGCAAATTTTTCAGTATTTATCTAGTATCTTAGAAAAGTTCTACTTCTGACCTAATAATAATGCACTCAGGAACTTATTCTAAGGAAAAAGTCAGTAACATGCAGAAATATTTGTAAGTAAGGACATTTATCACAGTGTTATATCTCACATTAAGAGATTGAAAATAACCTGCAATTCATCAGTAGGAGAATGTAAGATAAACAATGGCGTCGACACATACTGGCATATCACAGAAAACGTGCTTTCAATGAAATTGGACAAGTGCCAGAGCTGAGGTAAGAACAAAATACATAAGTGTACATGAACTAATAATGCCAACTGCACATCAGTACAGAAAAACACTTCAAGGCTATTATCATCTCTAGAAAGGGGAATCACGGCTGCTTCAATTTCTAAAAACTTAACTCTTACGTTTTGTGAATCTTCCACATACCATGTGTGATTATTACAAACAGAAAAAAAAGTGCATGCTACTTAATCTTGAAATTTGAGATTTTTTTAATTATTTGAACTCAGGAAAGACCCTTTAAAAACAGAGGGCCACGCTTAGACATTTGAACTACTATTTATAGGGCCCAGACTCCCAACTTTTTAAAATCACAGACCGTATGTTAACCTATTATTTAAAAGAAAACACTTCACATCCAGCAGTTGATGACATACTTAGGCATATAATAACAAATAACTATTTGTCATTTACTTTATCTGTTATTTGTTTATAAACAAACAGTTACTTGTTTATAACTGTCATTTACTTTAATGAAATCTAAAAAGAGCCTTAGACACAGTTTAAACCTCAAAACTGAAAATTACTGTATGTAACATCACCTTATATTTCTGTAGCTTTTTGCAGTTTTTCCAGCACTTTCACATCTGTTTTCTAATTTGCTCTTTACGTGTACCTCTGATTCTGGATTTTATAAAAATAAAGTTTAAAAATGCAAAAAGTACGAAGAATAACAAATTTCTGAGTTTTCATAACCTGCTACTAAAAAGTGTTTTGCCATCTTCATAAAAATGTATGAACACCCTCTGGCTAAAATTAAAGTTCTCTTTGATTATTTCCCCTCCACATCCACATGCATCTCAGATGGATGCACATATATGTATATGTATGTATGTATATATGTATACATATGTACCTTTCTCCATGAACAATATACAGTATTCTTTTGTGTTGTGTGTGGGCTATTTTATGTTCTATATAATTTTATACTGTACATGTTATTCTGATCTTCATTTTTTTTATTACAATATAATTTTAAGTTATACATATTTTCCTGAACTTCATTTTTATTTAAATACTATATTTTAAATTTTATCCATAGTGGTACACACAGACACACACACTACTCCATTGTGTAAACTACCTAACATTACTGTTGTTTCCTCTTGACAATCACACCATAAGGGAGGCAAGGCAGGGCTTTTCACCCTACTTTACAAATGAGATGTTAAATGAGTTACCAAGGTGTATGCTAAGAGATTTAACTGGAATTGTTCTAATCCTAGTTCAGTGTTCAGTATTTCTTCTTTCATAAGAAGCATTTTTAGATAGAAAAGCCAGGCTTAGAGAAACATGGAAATTCACCCTTAGTTATCAATTGATATTGCCCCAGGGAACATCTGGAAATCTGTTTCTTTTTCAGGGACCAAGAGAGTTGGAAGCAATGACTTTAACTTCTACTAGTATAACTTGTATGTTGAATTCATGACATAAATGAAATATAACCGCATGTGTGTCTCCTACTATCCTTTCAGTTTTCAGCAGTGCGAGTGAGTTTTCCCAGACTCTGGATGGCACATTCAGAGACCCCATCGCTTCAATTCTTAGGTTATAGTCTTGACGTTACTTTAAGTGTAAACACAATTTGAATTCAGACACTGTAATGTTCTGTCCAAACCCAGTCAAATCCCTGAACCTGTTATCACCCCTAATTTGTCTCCTGGCCAAAGCTGGTCTACTTCTGGCTGGAGGTCTGATTTGGGCAGAGGGGTAGGCCCTGGATGACCAGGTCCTTCTGCCCTCTAGTTCCCCTCTACTTGCTTTTTGGCCCACTCACTAGGTTTCCTTCTCTATTGGAGTCTAAGTAGGAAAAGAAGGAAAGGTAATAGGTAGGATATTTCTTGATGGGGTGGCTTTCCACTCCATGAATATGAATGATAAGAGCTGAATTTTTCTCTTGGTAAAGTTTGAGTTCTGCTGGATCTCTTAAATTCCCTGGCATCTCTATTCCAGGTGGCTGTCTGCGGTTCTATCTTCAGCACTTGGTTACCTAAGGTTACACATATAGTCTCTTTCTCTTATTGCCTCTCCCTCCTTCAGGCAATCCTTTTGGACTGGATCAGAAAAGATCCTTTTTGGTTTTCTTTCCTGTGATCCTTACCTGACCCTTGGAATGATTCAAGCCTTCCTTAGCCAGTGAGGAGTGAATACCACTGCAGTTCTCTCCAGGCTCTGCCACTGAAGCCAGGTCTGCCTTTGTCCTGCAGAATTCCTGGTTTTCAGCTTGAGAAAGGTTCCTCAGAGAGAGGCAGTCACAATGCTATGCGTCACCCAATTTTTAAAAACACATTTCATAGTTCTTTCAGTTGTTGCCTAGAAACCTCTCCCCTTGTATAAAGAAGTTAGTCTCCTTCCCCCAATTGAATGGGCTGAGTATTTAGAGCATAAGAACATGTTGCCAAAGAAATTGTCCTGCAAATCCACTGGTCACACCTTCTCTTGCAGTCTTTGCTTTTATTCTTCATTTGCCCAAGAAATTTTATAGACCATGTATCATTTTATGTAAAACACTGTATTGATGGGAAAGAGCTTACACTTTGATAACAAATATTTACCTCACTTGCCATCAGTCAAAAACAAAGCAAAGAAAATTCTATTCTAATCTCCTTCATTACCTCATCAAGTGACACAGGGCAAATTATTTAACCACTCTGCAATTTCTCCACATTTAAAATGAGGAATTAAATGAGGTAATGGCATAACAATAATAATTAATTCTTAAGCTTGTTGTGCTGATTATATAAGTTAATACCTGTAAAGGTTAAAACATGTCTGGCTTGTCATTAAAACTTAGTAAATGTTAATTGTTATCATTCTTTCAAAAGTCAACTGAACTGACATTTTCCTAGGAAGCTTTTCTCAATTCATTCTGTCAGTGATAAGTATTCCTCAATGTTCCCAAAACACCTTAGGTGGGTTCTACTTCTTGTGTTTTCAAGTTCAGTTGTTAGGTTACTACAAATGGGTGTCTATATGTTTGTCTTCCCCTTTAACCCTTTCAGCCAGGGACATTAATCTATTTATTTTTGGTTCCCAAGAATTTAGCATGGTTGATGAATGAACAAATGGAGAGAACAGATAAGATGGCTAGACACTAAAAAATATATTACTTAGATCGCTTTTTTTATATTGTCAGCAGATGGCCAACTTTGCTGAGGTAGATGAATGAAGGAATAAAGTCTGAATAGCCAACGAGTCTCCAAAAGCTCTGCCAGGCACAGAAATATGCACAGTTTACACATTACTGTGCCAATATTTTCTTATTAAAGTCTTAAGAATTTGTAACAAAAACAGACTAAAGAAGCATTGGATTCTGCTAGATGTTTAATGATACTGGGCTATGTTCTGAAGGGAAAGCAAATATCTTTATAATCATTCCATGTGGGTAACTTATTGGTGGTAGCCATTTCTCCCTATTATACTCTGAAAATTCCAGCCGATCATTATGTTCCAGGCCTCAAAGAGAGAA
>VMDR010008844.1:0-35231 GCA_007922815.1 Macrotus californicus | reverse complement strand
TCTCTTGGTGAGATTAATGATATTCCCTTCTATTCATAATTTACAAATAATTTTTATCATAAGTATTACATTTTCTGCATTTATTGAGGTGATTATATGATTTACTGTATTACGCTAGTAATGAATTGATGAATTACATTTATAGATCTTTGAAATATGGAACAATCTTTACATTCTCATATAAACCAAAATTGGTTAAGGTTATTACCTTTTTGCAGAAACTATTGGATTTTATTTATAATATTTTGTTTAGGATTGTTACATTTCTGTTCATGAGTGACATGAGTCTTATATTCTTTTCTCATAATATTTTTCTCTGGTTTTAGTATCAGGGTTATGCTAGCTTAAAAATGAGCTGGACATTATTTCCTCTTTCTTATTGTCTAAGAAAAGCCTGCATAGTGTTGGAATGATCTATTTTTCACCTGTGTGATCATCTGAGCCTGGTATTTACTTTGCATATTTGCTTTAACTTCTTTCATTTCCTGTACAGTTGTAAGGTTGTATACATTTTTTATTTCTTCTTGAATCAGTTCTGATGAGTTATATTTTTCTAAGAATGTGTCCATTTTGTTTATGTTTTAAAAAATTTTTGGCATTATATTTTCTCATTTCACTGAAGGTATTAATTTTAGTTATTGTGTAAAATGTTTTCTTCTGATTTCTATACTGTCCATGACTTTCTGAGTTTATGTTTTTGGTTTTGATTTCTGTCTATTAATAATTAAATGTAAAACTCAAAAAGCTGTTTAATAAACTCTCTGGTTGGGGCTTGGTAGCATATATTGTCTTCTCAAGAGACCTTCTCTGACCACCCAGTTTAATGGTAAACACCCAAAATACCGATCGTTTTCTCTCCTCTTACTCTGCTATCCTTCTACCCCGATTTGTTTTTCTTTGTGATCCTGTCTCTACCTGACACCTGTTCTTTGTCTTTCTCCAGCACTAAAATATAAGTTTCAAGTAAGCACATCTGTTTTGTTCACCACCATAACTATTGCCTAAAATAGCACCTAGTACATAGTCACTAAATATTTGTTGAATTAATGCATGGTGAACTTGCCTTTAGAATGGTCAGATAGAAGCACCACCATTTCATTAAGGTGCATCCAATTAAAACCACCTAAAACGATCCTTTCTGTTGAGCTGTAAGTCGTCACAGTGAACTCTGCAGCCTCATCCAGAAGAGCTTTAAGCCTGGTTACCAGTATTTTAAGACTCTGCAAGGGAAGGGTTGAAGGTTCAGCGTGTAGGATTTCCCCTAACTCTCTTGGGTCAGTAAGGCCCTTTATTGCCACTCGAGCTGTGCCTGATCGTGCCCCGGTTCAGAGCTCCTCTGATTCAGTGTCTGTCAACAACAGCCTTCTACGTGCTGCTGGCCAGAGGGCCGTAGGTGAACAGGGCAAATAGAGGGCTCAGATAGATAGTCCTGTCGGGTGTTGTCAAATACCTCTCATCCATCACCCACATTCTATCTTCCAAAATTTTTCAAACTCTCTTGTGTGCTTGTTGTCCTCCATTTTCTTTGTCCATGTAGGTTTATACCTTTTCTCTTCCTTTAATATTGTTTTAGTAGGATTTCAGAAGAGAGATTAGATATATAGCTGTGTTCAGGATGCCATATTTAAATAGAAGTCTCATGAAGTTTTTTTTTTTTTTTTCAATTACAATTTACATTCAGTATCATTCTGTATTAGTTTCAGGTGTACCGCACAGTTTTTAGTCAATTATGTAATTTACAGAGTGGTCCCCCCAGTATTTCAACTACCCACTTGGCACCATACATAGTTATTACAATATTATTGACTATATTTCTTATGTGGTAATTTACATCTCTGTGACCATTCTATAACTACCAATTTGTACTTCTTAATCCCTTCACCTTTTTCCCCCAGTGCCCTAACCTTCCTCCTTTCTGTCAACCATCAGTCTGTTCTCCGTATCTGTGAGTCTCTATTTTTGTTTGTTTATTTTGTTCTTTAGATGCCACATATAAGTGAAACGATAAAAGAAATATCTTCTGAAACAATCTCCTCTGCAGAAACCCTGTATGTAAAACAAAGCCATGTTCTGGTTCAGGAGGACTGAAGGAAAGGGCCTGGGATAATGCTGCCCAGAAAATGCCTCCCCCATCATTTTCCATCCGTGCCCCTCTCCATCCCTCCCCTGCCGGTCTCCAGAACCCACCTGAAACTCTTCTGGCAGAGCAAAACTTGAAAATCACTGAGTCATCTACCCCCTCTGGAGACACAAAGATCTAAACACATGTATTTCACAGTAGCTCGGAACAAGCTACACTTGTTGACTCGCCATAAGGAAGATTATTTATATCCTGTTCTCTCAGATGTTTTCATCTCCACATGCTGGGATGAGATCATCCTCTGTGGGAACACGGTGACTTTTTGGATACTTCTTAAGATGATGATTAATAATGACACTTAATGTTTCTAAGAAATATCTCTTTATTGCCATAAATTTAAAGTCTGCAAAGACTGACCGTCATTTCTGTCATTCCGTCTCATCAGAAATAATGAAGGAGAAAAGCCCCAGGAAACGTTCGGTGGCATTTGTACAACCCGTATTCCCCATCCCTATTAGAATTAATTTTTTCTAATGTATTACAACCCCTGAAACTTTTCGTGAAGCTAGAAATACCTCCTCTCTTACTTACAAAAGTACTTGAGGGGTGTCAGGTCTTTGAGGTCACCATAGTGCTCAAACATGTAGCAGAGCACATGTGTTGAATTAAATAATCCAAACTAGGTAGATCTTACCTGAACGCACCTCTCTCTGAGAGCTCAGTACTCGGTTTAAATGAGGCTGAGGACTTAAAAGTCATTGGCCAAGCAGTGAATTCTGAAGTCCTGAACTTACTTTTAAGGCAGGGACTACCCACGTAAATGGCATCTTTGTTTGGTAAAATGATAGAGTTCTATTTACATGTTTTAAAGAATGTACGTGTGCCTGTAAAAATTTCGTACGTGTAACGTAAGACATTATGAAGTGGCATGGGGGTCTTCTGGTCATGTGTTCAAGCTGTGCCTGTGAGTCTAGGTCCTTCTCAGGTGTCCCCATTGAATGTTTCTAATTGATGACATCTCCTAAAGCACTTTTTTAATAGAGTGACAAGCTGTTAAATGTAAGCTAGGCTTACAGTAATCCCATAAAGATGTTTCATGCCTAATATTGTAGCAAAAGAATTTTTGATATTGCTTCATAACTCTACTAATTAAATTTGACTTATACCGAAGTGTGGCAAATATAGGAAGTGCCCGGTTTTTTCCCTTCAAAATTTGCTAATCCACACATAATCAGCCTTTCAAATTGAGACTGTGTGACCTTTGTCATTTTTTTTCTATTTAAAAATATTTCAGCAAAAATCTTTTAAAAGCTTAAAAGGGAATGATAAAAATAAATTGCCTATTTTTGAAATAAGGTTTCTAAGCAATATTAGGTATAATCATGTTCTTGAAAAAATAAAAACTCCTTTTTTATGAGTGTAATTATTTTCTACAGCAGGGCAGAGGGGAAAAAAGGGGAGAAAATGGGACAACTGTGATAGCATAATCAATAAAATATATTTTAAAAAATAATAATTTTCTATAAAAATTTCTATTGACCAAACTAATCTCGAATCAGCACTGTAGTTCAGATGCTAGATTTATACAGCTGAGTGCCATGGAAGGAATGGACCCTGGCCTGGTGGCTACGAGAGCACAGGAGTGGGGTGTAGTGATGGACATCCAGGAAGTCTTTCATTTTGCAAACATCACACCCAGATCTGACCTTGTGGAGGAAACTCTCTGCTTCCTCATCCTCCGTTTCTCCGAGGAACTACAAAATTACCTCTCAGCTCCCTTCTTGCCTTACGCTGAGATAGATTTTGTTTACGTACAAGTAAATGTAAATACTGTCTAACACAGTCCTTTTCATCGAGTATGAGATGGCATGGTGTAACCTAGAATAGGCCATGCTCTCCTCTCCAAATATTGTGATTATGAAAAACAGAAATCCCCCAGAGAGCTTTGGAGCAGCTGGTTTAAATAATAATTACTGTTTACTCATCTCAACCATTGCAACATACCCAAGTCAAAACGCCTATCGCTCTTGTTCTTATAGGTTTGTTGGTGAATGGCTGAAACAAGACCGGTAATAGGTACCCACCACATCCTTTTGCATTTGGGTAGGGAGATGGGGGTGGGGGGCTGCCCAGAGCCTAGGGAGTTGTAGCAACTGGACAGATAGCATTGATCCAGACAGCCGTTAAAGAAATTAGGTTTGCAGGAGCTTTGACCGTGAGGAACTGAGAATCTGCATATATAATCTGCCGAGGAACCGCAGGACGAAGCAGCATCGTTTGCCGGTAATGTGAATCATCCTCTGTCTCTAATGATGATGATTTTTACATAACTTCCTGGAAGAAGTTAGCAGAATGGTCGTACATACCCAGCAGGGCTGTCCTGTTCCATCACTGTGAAATTTGCTTTCTGAGGCATCTTTCTTGCAGTAATAGCTGCATACTATAGCAACCTATTTATAACATGCAACTTACGTTTTAAATTTCATATTAATCTCAGACATTTATACCAATAATTTGCTTAGAAACCCTTTTTGTGTATTAGTAATTCCAAGGTATATGTCATTGCGAATGGATGTTTACAAGCTCTCCTTTTAATATTAGTTGAAAAGTCATTGGGTAATCTATAGAAAGCCTATCGTTTTTTTATAACCTTCTCCAAGGATTACCTCTAGTATTCTAAAATGTTACATAATTTTATAAGTAACATTTGAAACAAGACCTGAAGTGGATCTTCTGAAGAGCAAAAAGCTTAAAATGGCAAAACAAATTTAATTATGTAAGCAGTTCTTCCCTTTCACAAACCTGAAAGAAAAGCAAATTGGTATTTGAGAAATTTTCTTTGTCTAATAAATAGCCTCGCTTTACAATAATGCCAATGACCCCGGTTTAATTAGGTGCAATTAATTTTGTGCAAGCAAAATTTGACATCTTGCTAGAGGCATAACCAGCTGTACCCTGTCTTACGAATTTTTTTTTTAAATCACTGATGAGAATTCATTGTCAGAGCTATGGCGAAAGGGCAGGAGGCAGGGAGAAAAAGGCCACAGGGCTGCATTTTATATTTAAAATTGGCTCCAGTGGACAGCTGAATGTTTAATTAAAAGAGCTTCTAGGAATGATTTTTCACTGATGCGTCCTCTTTGACAGGTCGTCATGACTTTATTACTGTGGGTTGCACGCCCGTGGGCAGGGCTCCCACACATGTATCTGCACACACACAGCTCACAGGAGGACTGGGCCCCTTTGAGAGTTTACAAAAGCATTCGCTGCTACTAGAAAACATCCTCACTGATTTCGGGTGAGCTGTGCCACCCGGAGATGTGACGCAACCCCACTTCAGTCTTACAGAAAGTTCTGTGCCCCCTGGATTAGTCTCATTATTCAGATTATCCCTGCATTAAAGGCCTGTGGAAGATATTTCGAAGAACCACTGCCAATTAAGTGATGACATATGCCTCCTATCGCTCAGAATTTTTATTTTAGTTATTGAAAGAGTCCTTTTAGAACTACTTAAATATACACATGCCTTTTGTGCATCCAGAAGAAAAAGTGAAATTTGTTGGTTGAGTCCAACAAATTTTCACATTCAGAGTCCAATTCTCTGTTGAACCACTTTCCCTCAAAGGCCGCAGTCTTTGCTTTTCCCCCACGCAGTCACCCTGTGTGCCATCAGGGACCCTGTGTCGTCACCTTCTAAGCCACTGTTCCCGTTCTGGAGGTTTTGATGCTGCAGCTTTGTTCTTATCAGAGGACACGAACGGCCAGCTCCCAGGGCTGGCCCCTTTCCTCAGTGGCCCTTAACTGGTCTGTTGGTGGATGGGGCTAGAGTTGAGGGGAGCGGAACTGCCACCAGCTGCCTGGGTGGTGGCGATTGCGAGGCACATCGTGATTTCAAAGATGGCAGAATGTGCATAACCAGGCTTCCTGGAATCAAGGCAGTTCGGTAGATCTTCTGCATTCTTTTTAATGGCTGTGGAGAAATCAAATGGCCAACGTTAGATCATGAAAGAGAGGGCCTCTGAGAAAAAGCTTACTCTGCAACCAAGTGTGCCCAGGAGGCCCAGCATTTTAGACAAGACACAGGCAGTTGTGAAAGCAGTGACTCCGTGTTCGCAAGGTTGAAAGACTGCCATGTTCACCAAGTCCAGGCACTGACTCTCGGACTGCTGTCCCTTTACCCCCGCCCCGTGGACGCCGTCACAGGTCTGGCGGGGGATGAGCCTTTCATCAGCTCCAGCAGCCGAAACTCAGCAGCAGGCCAGGCAGATACAAGTCTAAACTCTGGGCTGAGCGGAGTAAATAGGCAGGCTGGCTTTAAAAATACGGACAGTTAAGTGTATAGCGATGATTTTAGAGCCTAATGTCTGCTGCATGTCCAGGGAGGAGACAGGGATGGAGACGGGGCTGGATGGATGTCAGGGTTGAATCAAAGAGCCCATCCACGGAAATGCTGACTTACAAGAAATTATGTTTCTGGCTGTCCCCCAAGATGGTCTCCCATCACCCCAGCACCCTGCCAGAAACAGAGCCCAGCCTGACTCATGTACGTATGAGTCACGGTCCCTGCGGAGACGCCATCTGAGTCAGACACGCAGCCACCCTCTTGCGGCTGCCCAACATTTCATCCTACTCACCTTTTCTCTGATACATAAGCGCTAATCAGTTCCCCCGTTTTCTCTCCTTTTCCCGTTTGCAATTGCTGCTAAGTGCCCACACATGGCAACTCAGAAGCACTCACAAGAAAAAAATTCAAAGTCAATTCAACTACTTCCACCAAAAAATACCTAGGTGTATTTCCTATTTGGTGCATGTATCTCCACAACTTTGTTTACAGAGTTGACATCATACTGTACCTACTGTTTTATGAGCTATTTTTCAATATATCATGAACATTGCCCACAGTCATAACTCTACTATCACGTCTATTTTTACTAGCCGTGTAAAGGCACATCATACATTTCACCAAAACATGCTTAATCTCTTGGTGTGAGACACTGGAGTTGTTTCCAGCTTTTTTGTTTTGTTTTAATTTTGTTTTCTTTTTCATCTTCTCTTTTTCTCTGCCATTCATGAATTTATTCTGTCCTTCTTAAAGTGCCTGGCCTCTCACAAAAGACCCAGGTTCTGCAGTAGAATACCAGCTTGGTGACCCTGTATAATTTAACCCCTGAGTCCTAGTTTTCTCATATGTGAAGTAGAGGTCAGAGTACTTACTTCATGTATATCTGAAGATCGGAGGTAGCTATAAAGTGCCTAGCATGTAGTGGATGCTCAAAAATGGTCATTCTTTTTTTATTTCACAGTGCAGATCGCTTAGAAATCAATAGGCTTCGATGGAGATGAAAATAAACCACATTTGGTGCCGAGGAGAAGCAGCCTCCTTCTGGTCTTCAGTTAATGCTAAAAAAGAGTTGTGGTGAAAATGCATTTTTCCAACATTAAGATCCTGTAATTCCAAATTTAATTACGTGTTAGTGTTCATTACTGAAGGAACCGGACACCGATGTGGAATTGGATCCAGCAGCTGTCTGAGGAACGCGAATGTATATTTATAGCTCTCTAGAGACTTGGGTTAGGACTTTTTCTTCACCAAAGGAAAGCTGACAGCTAGTTCCCTTCCCCATTAGTCTCTTAGGTAGAGAAGGTTCTGTGGCCATGTGGTGTTGGATGCCTACCAGCCATCACGTGAACATGTGCCGATGGAAGGATCTAGAACTAGCCTTAGGAAAGGGAGCAGAAAAAGGGAGTATATGCAGGATTAGGAGGGGGAAGCCCAGAGAAGGCTGTGCACCCTTGGGCGCGTTGGTAGCTGTCTCTCAGCTTCTGCTGAGGGAGCCTGAGTCCTGCAGGAGGTGGTTCCCCTTTCCCTGACTCCTCTTTAGCACGTGATTCGCAACTACCCTTAACATCTGGGCACATACCTGCTGGAGGGTTGGCTTTCCACCCCTCTCCTGTATTTTTCCCTCACCCCCAATTCACCAGGCTCTCCTTTCTTTTGCACTTCCCTGCTCATTCACTCTTCTTGGTTAACACCTTATTCATTAATGTCCAGGTTACTAAAGTGTCTTTTCTCCTATATAAGATAGGGAGTGTCTGTGTGTGCACACGCCTGTGTGTGTGTGTTCAGTTCTTTTCCCATGCCCCATACAGTCCACATTTTTATTTGCACGTTGTGATTTAACGATCCAAGCATTGGTAGCTGTTAGGAAGGCCTGGTTTCTGTTATTCTTTGTTCCGCTACTACTGTGCATCCACTTAATATAGGGGTTGTGAACTATAAAATGTCTTCAGGGGCCAGCAAGAAACATAAATGAGTAAAGTAGCCCCTAAAAGGCAATAGGTAGAACTATAGCAAACTAGAAAGTACGTGCCCTGGGCCAAGGGGACCAGCGGCGGCTCTGCATTAGCCTGCTGGTGCCACAGAGTTTGCAGAGATGCTGGTGCCTGATCATCGAATGAATGAATGGATGAATGGGTGCGCAGTTAAACATCCCCCTTCTCTCTAATACAGTTATAAAAATCATTTGCAGGTCTTTTGTGTGTGTGATGATATATGTTATGCTGGCAAAATTCTCTCCTATTAAATGAATACCACTCTTTTTTAAAAAGTCATCATCCCATGCATCACACAGCCTGCAGCAAAGAGAGTTAACACATTTCCTCTAAAGTAAAATAAGAAATAGCAGTGTATTTTCACAATAACAAATACTAGGAAGCAAAAACTTTGCCTTTGCCTTTTATTAAAAAAATAGTAATAGGTATTTCTATAACTCTCATGATAAATGGCAATATGGAACAGTCAGCAAGGAAAAGAAGAGGAAGATGCAAGGTTTGGGGGATGGGAAAAGTATTTTATAATTTATCAACCTCCCTCAGCACATTCCACAGAGACACCATCACACATGTGTGGCATCTAGAACTTACCCAGAGCTCAATTGTTCTCACATTCTTTCTTCACAACAAATCCTTAGAAAAATGAAACATGTTTACAGCTACCCTTGGGTAATTAGAGCCCACATTTTATGTTTCTTCCCTTTTGAAATTCTTGTGAGACAGAAAAAGATAAGGTATAAAAAATATGGCTGATTATTCATCATGTGCAAAGTCTTTGAATCATGCATCACAGATCCATTAAAATAAATGGAAATGATGTATCTGAACAGCCCATCCACCAACTAATTGGAGGTCCCGAGTAACAAATGGCACAGCGGGGCCCGTGGCTCCTAGGCACTTGGGTTGTGGACACAGAATGAGCGAGGCATGTTGGAAACCCATAGGCATGTGGGAAGTTCCCTCTCACTCTGTTTCGTAAGGAAACTGTACAATTGTCTTGAAATTATCAGCAACTACAGGAGGTATCTGCCCTTTAAAATTATATTACCATCGCAAGCACGATCTAATAAATCCAGACCTAAGCTTACATGAGGGAAAGGCCACTGGATTCCCAAACCAGAGGTCCAACCTATAGTCTCTTGCTTTGTGATCTTGTACCAGTTATCCGTTGTCACAAAGACGATGCATGATAAACCACCCACATCAGTGGCCTATGGTGATAAGCACTAGCTTTAGCTTAGGAACCTATGTTGGTTGGCTGAGCAGGTCTGCAGATCAGACCTGGGCTCCCAGGGGCTTACTCGTGTGTCTGCGGTCAGTTACGGATGGTGAGGTGTCTCTACTGCTCTTACCTGAGCTCTGTCATGTGTCCCCAGCTTCCGTTGGGACAGATGCTGATTGAGCTCTGTGCCACAAAGTTACTCATCCACCAGTGGCTAGCCTGGACTTGGGGCAGGGTTACCTGAGAGCAAGGCTTGGAAGAGGAATGAAGTTACTTCCGTATCCTGTTGGCCAGGACAAGTCAGGAGGCCAGCCCAGGAGTAGGGAAGTGGACTGTACCTCTTAATGGAAGGAAGTGCAAAGTCCTCTTATAGATACCAGGAGTGGGGAAATTGGGACCATTGTTATCATGAGGTTGTCACAGCTCTGGGGCAAGTCATTGGACTTCTCTGACTGACCGTTACCTTGCCTGTAAGCCACAGATGGCTGGTTGTTCAGCCCAGGCAGAGATTGTAAGTGAGCATACTTTTAAATCCAAATTCATTGCACCATTTCAAGTGACGTTAACTAAGAGGTAGTGCAGGGTGTAGAACCCAAGAATTTTAAATACTTATATTGAAGACATTGGTGGTCCAAGCTGGTACTAGGAGATTCCTATTTCTAAAATCAGAAAACACCAAGTAGTTCTGGGATTCAGAACTGGCTGCAGACCAGCCTAGTGCCAATCACCACAGCCAAGGCCAAGGACTGAGGCCCGATCCGCAATGGCTGCTGCCCCACTAGAAGTCACAGCAGATTCAAGGTCATTGCATGGTCTGTCTGTCTCCGGAAATAAACTGGTCTTGTCCTTGCATTTTGAAAACAGTGTTATCTTTATACCAAATCCTGTTACCACTTGGCTAAATTTTTGAGGTATCCTCTTAGTCGTTAAGAACTTTCGTTTCTGCCACCCTCTCAGTTGTGTGTGTATCTTAGTGCTATCTCTGGCAACAGCAGTTGGAAGCCCGCACAAGCATCTTCTAAGGAACAGTCTTCCTCATCGTAAATGCCAAGCAGATGTGGGTGCTGAACAGCCTCTCAACCAAGTGCCTGCCCACTCCTGGCCACTTCTGCTCACACTGAGGTGTCCAGGAGGCACACTTAATCTTTATCTCTTCATCTTGCTGAGCATTCTCCATCCAGAACACCCTGTTCCCAGATCCGCGGGCCTTCCTGGCAGTAGCGCTGGTCTGCAGTGTGGTTTCTCATTGCCTCGTGGAGCGCAGGGAGGAGAGGGGCCTGGGAGAACAGGGATGCAGACCTTCCAGAACGAAAATCCACAGGCGAGGCAGAACTCAAGCAGCCTTTTGCAGGCAACGCTCTGCTGAATGCCACTGCAAACAGCAAGTAACCTTGACTTGGATACCTTAAATTATATGACTAATTAACATGATGAGGGTTGTGTTTTGTTTTCACCTCAGGCTGTGCTTGAGAGACCCAGACAAATTAGACCCCTAGCAGCTTGCATTTCACAAGCCTGTTTGTGTGGCCTGATTGTAAGTGAGGCTAGATGCACTATGGTGTGAGGGCCAGGGACCAGGGAACCCCGGGTTCCAGGAGTGAGCCTCCGTTCACCAGGCCTCCCCAGGCTGGAAGGGGCCAGAGCGGGGCTTATCTCGCTCCACCCTGCACACAGAGGCCTTCAGCAGCACCGGGGGCCCTCCCTGCTCACCCTACAGCCAGGCCATGGCTTGGGAGCTGTGCTTGAATTTCCTCAAGGCCACCTTCATCTTAAAACCCGCTTAAAGGCTAAAGGCAAACAAATCCTTTTTGAAACTTGAGTCCATTTTAAGATGACTTTACAGAAATCCCGTCTGAACCATAGGCTGTCATGTCACACAATTTCCTTTTTTTGAGAACAACATTCTTGGTGATTACCGCTGTAAGGAATTATAAGTCTCCCCCGTAAGAAGCTCTGTTCAGCTTCCCACGGTGATAATGTGGTACTAAGGCGATTTTCTCAATTTGCACCTGAGGTGTTTTTCCATTTCACTCTTAAGTCCTTCCCCGCCCCCCCTTTTCCCTTTGCCTTTCCTGTGTTAGAAACGCTACATGGGATGGGTGATTTGGGTCTGCATTGAACCTAGCACAAAGTTCAGTTCAGGGGCAGAACAATGGAATTGACGATAGAACTTTCTTCAGAATATTTATCTTTGGACATTTTACATCTTATTTTGTGATGGTATCATGGGTTATTTTATATTTTTATAATCTGTGTATCCAGTGGCCAGATGCTTCTTTTCAAAACTTTATTCAATAAATAGAAAATGTGACATAATCTTAGATTCAAATTAGATTTAATTTAAAATGTCTTTTTTATTGTAAAATATGTCTTTAAAATGTCTGTTTTTAATTTGCAATTTTATTTCCCATTATCTTCCAATCCATAGATCTGGAGTTTTATTATTAATAGGTTGATGTTGGGGTGTTGTTTTTTTGTTACCAACTACAGATAATAAATTTTAAAACCCAAGTTATATGGGATCAAAGGGTATCCTAGACATAGTAGATTTCTCCAGGAAAAAAGAATCCAGTGTGAGGGAGTTAAAAGGAGATGTACTCCAGCTTCGCAGGCGTGAAGCTGCCCAGCGGAGTTTCAGACAGCTCAAGGAGGCTGCCAGAGCCGAGTGCGCACCCGGATGTCACTGTGGCCAGGCAAGGCACTCCCGTACGTGGCGGTAGAGGTCCCTCTACAAAGTCACCTCACCTTGAAAATTCTGTGTTTCTTTGTCTAGGCTGTCAGAAAGTAGAGGAAGGAGGGCAGTTAACATGTACAGAGCACTGCCTTGTGGCCAGCTCTCTGCTGACTCTTCATTCTTCCTTCAAAACACTGAATTTTTCACCCCATTCGACAGATGAGGATACCGAGGGTCACAGAGTAACATGCCTAGGGATAGACGTGAGGATTCAGAACCCAAGTCCGACTGCACCCCAGCACCCCAGCACCCCCGAGCTGGTCAGACAGCACCTGTCTCTCTTTGCCGCCTGTGAGGGCAGGAGGGGAGGGGAACTGGGACTTTCGGTCGTTACAGAAGTGGACACTAGGTGGCAGTACATACACGGAACAATGGGCTGCCTGTGTTCAACCAGTGGGTTTCCTTTTCTAGGTTCTGTATCATTTTCTAAGGAGCACTTTCAGTGAGTCATCTGAGCAGTTTGTACAAAGCATCCCTACCCATTGGAATAAAAAAATCAAATACAAGTGTCAGCTCCCAGACGAGTAGTTCTCTGCCTTTCTCCCTGTGACAGTAATAACACTGAGCCGTTTGGTGTCCACTGTCCTAGACCTGCTTTAGACAAGCCTTATGATCCTTGCTGTTCAGGAGCCTCCTTTGGTTTCTCCACTCCCACACACAGACTAGGGGCTACTAGGGATGGTAAGAAAATTACTTCTTTAAGAACTCCCTCACCAAAGAGCAGGAAAATGTGTTCGACTTCAGAAGAAGTTTAGGACAAAGAGTTAGACTCCCTGTCTAGCCGAGTGTATAGCAGATAAACAGCTGGGTGACCCTTGGTGACCGAGTTCCAGCAGCATCCCTCCCGGAGGTTCGGGATTCGCCTCGAACAGAAGCAGCTCCCAAGAAAGCTCCACCTCCCAGGCTCGGAGAGCACCTGGCAGGCAGCCGGTAGAGCCTCACTGTGTCGGGAGGCCGTGCCTTTCTCACTGGGCTTGGGGTTTCCTTAAGTTCCTCGGGGGTGAACCTGCGGTGTGTTTTTTTAGTGACATAAATGAGCTCCCTTGGTTGGCTTTTGGCAACTGCCTTAAATAAAATTTTCCTTCAGTTGGCCCTATTCTGTCTCTTTGAGGTTGGGGGGAAGGGAGTCTTCAGAGAGCTGTGGCCCTGGGGTGCTGGCTCTGGGGAGTTTTGGATTGTTCCCATGGGGCAGGACACTGGATGACACCATGCAGCTTTATTTGGCCGAGGACTCCATTCATCTTCATGGACAAGAATAGAAACTCAGTGACTGAACACATTTTGGGGAATGCCAGCTGTGTGTTTGGTATTGTGCTGGGTGCTGTAATATGTGGCCTTCAATGTTTGTCATTTAACATGAAATGAGGCTGGAAAAAACTAATACAATGTTAGTGAAAGTTATTATTTTGTCACTTATCAAGTTGTAAAGTTATCAGGTAATTATTATCCTCTTGTATGTCATCACTTACAAGTTAAGGGTAATATTGGTCAATCACTTCTCCACACGAGAAATACATAAAATTGCTTTTTATTAGCAAAACCAGGCAGCTCTGTTGAGCGCGGCCAGGTGACAGATGCTGAGTGGGCTTGGTGTCCTGTTTGCTTCTGCCCAGCCTGCAGAGTGGGATGAACCTGCAGATCTGCTTTGTCAACGACAGTGGCAGTGACAAGGACAGCGATGCGGACGACAGCAAGACTGAAACCAGTTTGGACACCCCCTTGTCACCCATGGTGAGTCCACAGCTGTCCCAGGGGCTGGATGTGCGTGCTTTCCTGGTCTTCCGGGTTCTTTTCTGTTGTCAGCCAGGAGCAAGCATTACAGAGATGTAAACAGAAACATTGCTGTGCGTTTCTCCATGTGGCATGCCCCTAGAATCCGACAGTGACTGAAAAATCAGCACTGTGATGCAGCAAGAATACGTAGGGTCTGTTAAAGTTTGTAACTCTTTCCTGTTAAACCATAAGAGAAATCACATGTGACCTAGAAAATTCTAAGGGAATATGCTAAATACCAGCCCTTCCCCACTGGGTTTAGAAATAGGAGCACAGACCAGCAGTAGGACACCTTTGAAACGGACGGGGGAAGCGGGGCGGGGGAGGTAGGGTGGGAAAGCTTGTGCACAGAGCTGTTGCTCAGAGACACCAGCAAGTGTGATAGTATTCCATATGCATTTCTTGCACACACATTGTAAAAGATGGCTTACTGACCACGGGTGCTCATTGCTAGAATTCTTGCCACTCTGACATCTGTGCATCGCTTTCCTCATCAACCAAGCGCATTTTCTTACCGAGAAAACCAGCTTGGGCATTGGATTCCTGGGGTCCTGTCCACTCCAGAGAGTTACATGCTGCCTTAGCCCTGGGTTGAATAGTTTGCGGTGTCTGGTCTTTTGAGACCAAGAATCAAAGAAATTGATACAAGTTTGTCATAAATCTGTTGTTCCTATTATTTATTTATTGTGCTAAAATCACAATCTGTTATTGACACTGGGGAAATAAACTACCTTTCTAAGTGTTACTTAAGGTGGGTACCCATCGAATCAAGCAGCGAGCTGAGTGGATGGAGGGGAGTCTTGGGAGAGCTCAGGGAATGCCCAGCCCCTCTCCCAGGATGGCACCTGGCATGCAAAGCTCAAGGCTGCTCTTCTTCCCTTCACAGAGCAAACAGAGTTCTTCCTATTCTGATAGAGACACTACTGAAGAGGAATCTGAGTCCCTAGACGATATGGATTTCCTCACCAGGCAAAAGAAATTGCAAGCCGAAGCAAAAATGGCGCTCGCCATGGCCAAACCCATGGCCAAAATGCAAGTAGAAGTGGAAAAACAGAACAGGAAAAAGTCTCCCGTCGCTGATCTCGTAAGCAGCAAGCGCTGAAACTCAAGCCGGTGTTTGGTGACTGCCCATGGTTGAGGCTGTCGCGGCCCTTTGCCAGAATTATGCAAACTTGGGTTTCTCCAAGGCAGTTTGTAAAAAAGTACTGTCATTGGGAAATATTTAAGTTTGTTTCTTTTTCCTTTCCACTGTATCACTGAAAAATACATAAGCACCGGGTTTCACAAAAAGTAAAGTTTGCTCTTGATTCATGTCCACTGTGTTTCTCAGGGGCAGTGTTCGCTGCCATGGGAATATCGATATTTAAATTCCTTTAAAGCAATCTCAGTTTAAGAATCTGTTGGGTGTGGCAAACTCACCACTGCTATAGCTCTCATTCCCGCCTTGGAATGAAGACAGTGTAGCGTGGTAGATTGAGAGCCCCCGCTCTGCCCCCAGCCTGCTGGGGGGCTCCCGGCATGCCACATAAGTCTCAGTTTTCTCGCCTGTCCAATGGGACTAGCAGGGACACCTGTGTCAGAGCACGGTTGTGAGAATTCTGTGAGCAGAGCATCCACAGCACATAGCACAGTGCTTCCAGCATGGTATAAATTAATAAGTAGCTGATGTTACTCATTTTTATCTCAGCCATTAACATTGTTTGAGCTCCCTGGTCATTCATTTGGGGATGTAATCATTGACCCACGGATGTCACATCGGCATTCTGATGCTGACAGTGTTTTAGGCGATGTGCTGCACAGGGCCTCGCGCGGGGAAGGGGAGACTGGAAACGCCTTCAAGCCCAGAGCTTGAATCGCAGTGGGGGAGAGGGGGAAGGGGAGGAGGACGCGGGGTCTCGGGTTCAGTGTGCCTGCCGCTCTGCTCACACCTGCGTCCCTCCCCTCGCGTCTCCAGCTGCCACACATGCCTCACATAAGTGAATGCTTGATGAAAAGAAGCTTGAAGCCCGCTGACCTGAGAGACATGACGGTTGGGCAGCTGCAGGTGATAGTCAACGATCTCCACTCGCAGATAGAAAGTAAGTGTAACATGCGCTTGACAACGGGGCGGTGAGTGCCAAACGCGGTGGAACTGCCACTTCCTCAACTGGCAAGGAGAGGAGGGGAGTCCCAAACTCTCTTAACTCCCCCCCCTCCCTCTCCCTCTCCCTCTCCCTCTCCCTCTCCCTTGTACTACTTGGAAGTATTCAGAAACTTTAAAAATTTTTCAAGGTTAGGTCCTTCTTATTTATTTTAAATCGCCAGCTCCTAGCAAGTGCTTGGCGTGTATTTGGTCTGCACCATCTGTTTCTAGGATACAATTTAGTAGTTACAGGTCATGTGTTGTACAGAGTTATACCCTCCACTTGGCTGGTACATTCATTCACTTTAGGTCACCAAGTCAAACTCGACTTATTTTGTGGTACTCCAGGTGCTGAGAGTATATGTGACCAGCATGTGAAAATTTCAGGTGACAGCCTGTGGGTCTGTTCCCCCCGGAATAACTGAAGTGCAGAGGACTAATGAGTGAGCAGTGCTCCCTGGAGCTGATGAGAGGTGCAGAGAGAGTCCGTTGCTTGGCCCAATGAAAGAGAGAGAACATGCCTGCTTGGACAGTGGTTAGGCCAGATGGACTCACAAGCCCTCTGAATATACGATTTCTTAAAATCGTATGGACTTACAGATAAAGCCACCTATGAGATATGCCAACCAAATGCATTTAGACAAACCAATATAAAAAGCATTTTTTAGGAGTCACATGGGGAAATCTGAACACGGACTAAATGTTTTATTATTTATTTTTTTATTCTGATACAATAATAATATTGTGGTAATGTTAATTTTTTTAAAAGAACCATGTCTTTAGAAATACACATGGAGGCACTGACAGATGAAATAATATGATGTCTGGAATTTGCCTTAAAATAACCTAGTAGGAGAAGGGAAGACAACATGAGTCAGGACTGGCCGGTTGAAGCTGGTTGGATGCACGGGAGTTCTTGAACTATGCTCTAAATTTTCCGTAGTAAAAAGTTAAAAATTTCATATGGGGAAAAAAATCCCTATGCACCATGCAGGCACTCTACTAAGTACGAGTATGGAAAGCTACCCCAGGAACACTGGAAAAAAATAGAATTGGACATATTCAATGTCAAGTTAATGCAATCGGTATTGTTTTAAAATCAAGAAAAAGAGTTTCAGTGTTTTAATTAAGAAACCATAGATGCACTGGATTTTTTCAATATTCTTTCTAGTAATAGTTTACCACTAAAACATCTTCCTTAGATTTTTAAATAATAAAATTGCCATCTCATCCTTGTCAGGGGTAGATGAAGTTTTAGACCACTTTGTGTGATATTTTCCCCTCTCTTTTTAAAATTGGAAACTAGTCTGAACTGAGGGCAGATAAATGCATCATCTGAAGTCAGGATCTCTAAGAGCATTTCCCAGGGGGGCCTGGCTGAATACACACTTCCTTTCTTTGGTTTCCGGGCCCAGAGCTCTTACTGAGTGAATGTTCTCTCCCATGTGTCCATGTATCCAGACATCGGAGCTTTTTTTTTTTTTAATCCTCACCCAAGGACAATTTTTTTCATTGCTTCTGCAGGAAGGGAGGGAGAGAAAAAGAGAGAGAGAGAGAGAGGGACATCAGTGCAAGGGAGACACATTGACTGGTTGCCCCGGCAAAGGATTGAATCTGCAGCCTTTCGTTCTGTGGGTGATGCTCCAACCAACCAAGCCACACCGGCCCGAGCCAGACTTAGAAGCTTTAGTTCTTAGCTGCGCTGAGGGGGAAACACAAAAAAGAGAGACCCTGGCTTATTCCTTTTTTTTCAGAGGCAGAAGCCGTGTTGACCCAGTGCACTGATTTCAGGGGAATTAGAAATGTTTCCATCATGTTAAAGGGACTTATTTAAGGAAAAGAAGATCAAAACTCTGAACCATAAAATGGCAAAAAATACATATTTATCAACAATTGAATCTAAAAAACAAACTAAGCAAACAGGAAGAACAGAGACAGAATCATGGATACAGAAACCATCCAGATGGGAGGGGGGTGTGGGGCAACGGGTGAAGAGGTGAGGGGATTAAGAGGTACAAATAGGTAGTTACAGAATAGCCCTGGGGATGGAAAGTACAGTGTAGGAGAACTTATACGGGTGGCTCATGGACATGAACATTGGTGTGGGGATTGCCTGAGGGAGTGGGGGGTGCTGGGTGCTGGGTGGAGGGAAGCAATGGGAAAATCAGGGCAACTATAATGACATAATCATTAAAGTATAATTGAAAAAAAAAAAGAAAGAAAGAAATGTTTCTGTTTCATTCCCATAAAAGTCCTAAGGAATATTTGCCTCGGCACCTGTTGTCCAGAGATTTCGGGGGTTATTTCTTCAGGTCTTACGCATCTGGCTTTCCACTATCTGGAGCTAATACTTCATCCTAGAACAACCCGCGCATAGGGCTGCTCCTTCCCTAGGCCGCGGGAAGCCTCTGAGCATCCCTGAGGCGCCCTCCTCTCCAGCTGGGCAGCTGACACAGCCTGTCAGCTACGACAGCCCCTCCAACTCTCCGTGTGGCAGGAACAGCGGAAAACTTAATAAATCCCAGACTTTTGTGCTCACATTTTTTCAAAACAAAACCCTGCATTTTCTAACAAGCTGTTCCCCTGATAATTAACAATTTCTTTTCCCACTTTAATGTGAATGTATCTGGAAATACTTTGTACTTTACTCCTTTTCTTCCAGCACTCCTATAATTATGCAAACTAGTCATGTTTTCAAGTTGATGTCTTCCCCTGAGGTTGTGAGAAGCTAATATAGCAATTCCAAATTTTAACAAATATATAGATTGATGGATATAGATATCTATGGTCCATGTACCCATAAATAGTTACTCCTTCTGACTTGGATGCAATCTTATCTATTTTTCAATGCTCTCTTCTCTTTGCCCCAGGCTTGAATGAAGAGTTGGTCCAGCTGCTTCTCATCCGAGATGAGCTGCACACAGAACAAGATGCTATGCTGGTGGACATCGAAGACTTGACCAGGTCAGTGAGGTTTCACCCTTTCCAAAGAAGGAAGCCCAGGATGGTCCGAAGTTTCAGAATCAGGGCAAGAGCGAGCGCGGGAGAACTGCCTCCCTGCCTTCCAAGAGTTGCCCACCTAGTCCCTGCTGGTGTCTGCTGTTCAGATGGAAGAGAAGTGGCCCCAACTGCTCCTTGTAGGATGCGTTGCTTCTCACAACCATCCCCCTGGTGAGGGGTGGTCGGGGCACTGGAACGTGCACGCGCACTCAAGTCAGGTCAGCAGTTCTGGCCCGTGAGGACTTTGTCCTGGAGGCCTGGCCCCGGGGAGTTGGCTCCAAGCCATTCCGCGCTGGCAGGTTGCCAGGGTATGAGCAGCCATATGGTGCAAGCCACAAAATGGCACTTGCTGTTATGTGACTTGACTCTTGATCACATGTGCTGGACCCAGAAGGCAGGGACACTGGAATCTTTCCGCAGGACCAGTGCCGCCAGATTGCTCTCGCCAGGGGGAGACTCCAGGCCTTGAGTATCTCGCTGGGCCCGGCTCCAAGTGCCTCTCTGTGAAGAGGTCAAGAAGGGTTCCTTCCCCAGAGGGAAAGGAAAGTAGGGTAATGCTAGTCAAGGTCTTGCATTTGTTAGTTTTCCTTATAGAAAAGCCTGTCGCCATAACTGTGGAAAGTACACAGAATACCATGAGCATTCCTGTTATCTCATATTTATTTGGCAGCTTTTCTGAGGCAGGTTATTTGAAGTCTTTACACCAGGAGGCAGCAATTACTATTAATCCCAGGAATGGTATTCAGAGAGTAAACGGCTCCTCAAGGAAGGAGAGAATAGTACTTGTCACAGTAACCTAAGGAATTAACCACATGATCGAGAAGCTCGAAAACGTATGTGGTGAAAATGCTCTCAGGACCCCTTCTCAGTGTGTGACACTGGGTGAAATATTTTTCTAAATGCAATGTTATAAAAATAGTTCATAGCAAAATAAATGCCACAGAACCATGCTTAGGCTCTTTTTTTTTTAATTACTTTATTGTTCATTTACAATTGTCTGCATTTCCCCCCACTACTCCCCCCTACGCTCTTTTCTAAGACCTGGGAGCAGAACTCTTTGTTTTGTACGATTCGCATAGTGGATTGCCTCACCCCTAACGAGAAGACAGTAACAAAAAAACAAAAAACCAGAAGGCCTTCCCATGCCTCCTTAGCATGTTTGCCTGCATCGGAAATAACACTCAGATAATATTATTGCCATCTGCAGATGTGTTCAGGCACTGCACCAAGGATAAGATATCTCACTTTTTGTTAGTCGAAGAAATTTACATGCAGGCGTTAAGATTATGGGACATCAGTAGTGAAATACACACCCAGGACCTGCATCTTTGAAAAATATGCGAGCTCCTTGATACATGTATGGTTTGCCTATGGGAGCGGAGACTTCTACTCTGCCCCTCAAAGCAGCATCGGCCTCAGTCGCTGCGAGGAGGACCTCGGGCGGCTCCTCCCTTGTCTCTACGTTGTTACGTCGGATTGTAGTGTACGTTTTGTGTGTGCCTTTCAGGTGGTGTACTCATGGAAAGCAGGGCGGGCAGAGCCATGGGGTTAAAAGGAGAGGAGTCCCTATTTGAAAGGTGTGGGAGGAACCCTTTACAATGGAGTAGGTAGGGAAAAGTTTCAATGTCTGTTCCTGGCGGCAGAAATATAACTTTGCTCATAGGGGAAACTGAGGATATTTTAATGTCCCTACAGAGCTTTGAAGCCAGATCCGAGCGGGCTGAGAGCGTGGCTCTCAGTTTCTGAACTGAGCTTCTGAAGTCCCGGTCACCTGCCCGACTCCCGCCATCTGGGGCAGTTCAGACCAGTGGTTTTCAGATTTGGCTGCACTTTGGAACCCCAGGAACCTTTATAAAGTGTTGACACATAAATAGGGCCATGAGGTGGTCTGCTAAAGAGCATGATTTTTTTTATTTTTTTTTTTTTTAGGGATAGAGGCTTTTCCTTGAGTTCCTTTATTGTTAAACGAATATCAGCAATTATTTGTGGGCTGTTGAATGTGGCAAGGGCTCTTGTCACTTCCCTATTTCAGAAAGTATTTGCGGTTTGTCTTCTCTGTACTATGGACATGAGACATTCTGCACAAAACCAACGAGTTAAACGATGTCATGACTACCCAAATCAGGGCAGCACCCAAAAACGTTCCCTGAGCCTTTGGGTGCAGCTGGAAACCACACCCTTAGAGGCTTTCCTCTTGCCAAATTTATAATTTCCTAATATCCTTCTTCAAAGCATTTGTCTTTTGCAGCCTTCAGACCCCCCCATTCTCTGAGATGTTTACTTGGTGCCCATCCGAGGGATGTCAGCAGCGTGGCCATTCCTCCCACCGTCTCCACTGGCCAGGCGCTGGGTCGGCTGAACTTTGGGCTCCCAGGCCAGAATAGGGCTGGATGAGTGAGAAGACTCACCCCATCCTACCTCCACCGTCGCTGCCATGATCCTGCCCTTCGGGCTGTTGGAGGGGTTGAGAGGAAGCACGCAGACCTGGAAATTCTTCACATCTGCCAAAGCCTGCCATTTGCTAGGAAAGCCTTAACTTTGTGCAAGTGGCATTAGGTCACTGGCCTCTGATTTCTGTCAGGAGCCTCGCTGATACTCAGCTGTGTGTCTGCGTGTGCACGTTTTTAGAGAAAGTGGCCACAAAGTTAGTTGCTTTCTGTCACCCCTACCTTGTTTTGACTTTTTGCTTAGCCCTTTTTTTCTGTCTGCTCTCTCCTTGTGTGCTATTTGTTCCTTGTCTCTCCCTGTCGGAATAGCTGCCCCGTGAGAACGAAGGCCACACTGCCTGCTCTCCTCCAAGCCCCTCGCACCCGCACCCGGAGCGGTGCCTGGCGCATGTAAACATTCGTTGAATGCGTGGTCCCCGAGACTTGTCTCTTCACTTTTGAACGTAGCACTTGAACCAGTCCAGTGGTTTATTAAATCAAAGGAACCATGCAGAGAATACAAACATTGAAGGAGGCAAGGCCATTAAAATTAAGAGCTGTTCCTTGGTTCTCTTGGTCTCACTGTGAGTAACTGGACCTCGTTTTAAGCTGTTGTTTCAACATCTAACGATGCTTTAGCTGTTGACTGGGAAGTGGCTTGGATCTTTCTTCTCAGCACTAAGTAATCATATTAATTTTACAGACATGCCGAAAGCCAGCAGAAGCACATGGCGGAGAAAATGCCTGCCAAGTGAAAAGAGGCCATCCAACCAGAGGACAAACGAGACTTCATTTTGCTTCTGTGGTTGTAAAAATGTTGTTGCTAAAGGTGGCGCGGACACGAATGAGTATCAGTGTTAGTCATTGATAATGTCTGAAGCTTAATGTCCAGTGATTGGCCTTTGCTTCTTAATTTATTTTAATTTTTTTACTGTGCCATTAATATCCGGCATTTTAACAAAATATTGTTACCAAAATGTACAGTACTTAACACCATCACAACTCATGGTCTGTTAAAGAGGGTAGTTTTAACCTTGTTTCTGTTTGTGTAGACCTTTTAAGTTGGAGCAGTATTTGAGCATTGACCACTTTTGCCCCCACGGTAGTTTTGAAGAACTGTAAATGACGGTGCTATACAAGTCACAACATACATGCCTGCCTCATAGTGAAGTCGTAGCTCCCCGTAATATGTACATTTTAATCAGTTTTCAACATTTTGTGAATGTTGACTACCTGAAGTTCATTTTTAGATGTGCTATTAACATTCTGTTGGATTCAGAGGGTTCCTTGAAAGTTTTATGTATAAATATGTAAAATAAAAATTAAAACTTTGTTTCATATGATACGTCTTTTTGCTCACTAGCAAGCCCCTACCCTGGCTGTGTTTCTTCCCTTTCACTCTTCCTCAGCTAAATTCCTCACCCGGAATTTCTTCCTGTTTTAACCACTTCTGTTGGTCCCTTGAAAAAGGCCAACTGTAAAGGCATAGAGGACAGGTTTTATTTATTTTTGAGAGGGGAAGAGAGGGAGAGAAACATCAGTGTGTGGTTACCTCTCACGCGGCCCTCACTGGGGACCTGGCCTGCAGCCCAGGCATGGTGCCCTGACTGGGAATCGAACCAGCAACCCTTCGGTTCGCAGCCCGCACTCAATCCACTGAGCTATGCCTGCCAGGACGCTTACCTTTATCAGAGAAAAAAGAAAGTGCTCTGCAGAGGACAACAATGCAATGAATTGCCAAGAAGACGGGGAAGGGGGTGTGAGGGTGTGTGGGAGAGAATGTGTGTGAATGAGGATGTGTGAGAGAGTGTGTATGCATGTGAGAGTATGTTTTTGTGTGTGAACGACCAAAGAAAACATCAACAACATCCCAACTAGGCTTCTGTCGCTGCTCCAAGCTCCCATTCTGAAATTCTAGCCCGGCACCACTTACTAGCTGCTCGTCTTGTTAGAGCCTGTTACTGCACTGGGACTCCATTTACCAAAGCTGCCGCACGAACGCGTGTTGCTCGCACATGCGAGTTTCTCGAGGCCAGGTGTTGCCGTTTTTCCAATGTTAACCACTGCCACTGGTTTAATGAGGAAAAGTGCTAAGTCCAAAGAAGTATTATTCCCCAATAAGTGGAGAGCTTCAGAAAATCAATTTAATTAGCTATCGTCCCTGCAGGTGTTAGGGAAACAAACAGCAGCAGAGATGAGCAATTATCATTCCAGAACCACCCACGGACCACCCGGTTTCACTCTAAGGTCCGTGACGTAATCTGAAAATAGAAGTTTAGACAACTGTCTACATTTTCTTGTCTTAAAAATACCCAGCTGCACAGTGTAAGTAATAGTAATAAGGAGCCGCCAGTTTTCATAGTCCTGTATAATCTTAAACTGTAACACTAATCATTTTTATGGGCCCCAGACAAGTTATTTTCCCTTGGAAAAGAAAAGGCAGCCCTGAGATGCGTTCTCAATGTTGTGAGCTGGCTATGGCCCAGGACAGGTTGCACACTGCTGAGCTAGAGCACAGGTGGCAAACACAAGGCCCTCCACCTGGTTTGATCCTGCCCGGCACCTTGTTTCTACCTGGCGGCAGCACTGAGCTCCTTGCCCCTAGTTAAGGAGTAGTTACATTTATACAGTCCTAAAAATCACATTCAGCCCTTTGAAGGCAACCTTGAGGCTGATATGGCCCCTGGTGAAAGTGAGTCTGACACCCCTGAGCTAAAGGGTGGTGCCCAAAGTTCTCTGCCCAGCAATTGTGAACTGAGCCTGAAGCCCGGCACCCGCTGTCGGCGATCTGCTGAGCTGATCCAAGCTGAGAGCCCAGGCCTGGCTCCTGGACCTCTGTTGTTTCGTCTGGGTGAGAACGTTGGTCAGTAACTGGTGAGTCTCATTCTCACCTGGGCAGTTTTGCAATCACCAGGTCCAAGGCTCCTCCCAGCAGGGACCGGTCCCCACCCCCACAAATACTTAATTGGTCCAAGGTGTGGCCTGGGTATCAGGATTTTTTTAAAGGTCCCTAGGTAATACTAATGCTGAGAACCACTACCTCAGACTTTCTTCCTTTTTAGCTTTTCTTGATTTGTTTGGCATCTAGTATTTTCCTAATTAAAATGTATTACCACTAATTTGGGCTTTTGGAGAGAGCTGATCCAGGAAGAGCACTACAAAAAGTGCCTGTGGCCCTAGTAACGCAGTGCAAGCTGAAGACCTCCCTCAGTGACATCCACAACCCGCAGTCCTGATGCTAAAACTCAGCCCACCAGGACTCACGTTTTTTTTAAGTCCTTGCCAGAATTGACAGCTTCAATAAAAATTTAGAACTGAGTTCTCTCTTTGCCTTAAGCAGTGCAATTTCTCTGGCTGGACACATGTTCTGAAGAAATCCATGGCTTTGAAACTTACCCAGTATTTGAAGCCCATGATCGTAGCGAGAGAGCCCCCAGCTTGAGAAGGAAGAAAATGAGATTACATCCCAAGGTCCCCTGGAGACACCTCTGTTTCCAGCCAGAAGTAGAGCAGTTCTTCCCACACCCCGAGACCCTTCCACACTTGTCTGTCCCTGCAGAGACGTCACTACATGACTCCTCCGAAGGGGTTCTTTCAAAATGAGGTCTTTCTAGTCCTATTGCTTAGGTTTTTCAGCAAGGACTGGGATTATTCCCAACAGGATTTTCTCATCTGCCCCAGATCACCCTTCCATACATCAACTGGGACCCTTAACCAGGCTTAAATAGAAGACTAGACTGCCTAACCTAAAAAACGGGGCCCCCTCTCTTCTTGATTTTAAGAAAATTTGGTGTGAGAGTGCCCGGGCTCTGGGGCCGGAAGGAACCGGGCACAGAAGCCAACTCCACCACCTTCCTAGTGATTTGACCTTGCGGAAGTTGCTGCTGCTCAATTTTATCTTATTTTATCACCTGGAAATAAGTTCTCTTGGGGTCATTCTAAAAATGGAGTAAAATAGTGTCCATGAGAGCTCCTGGTACCCAGTAGATCCTCAATAAACAATTGATGAAAGAAATACATGATCAGGACTTGGGTGATGGAGGCATTCTGTATTTTACCAGCTTCTGAGACTGAACACATCCTTGCAGGGTTTTTCACCTTGTTTATTAATCATTAATTTTCAAAACAGATACTCAAGGAAAAAATAACCTCAGTCTGCAAGCCCCATCGCCCTTCCAAATATCAGCGTTAAAACTTGGAACGTATTCTTACATACCTTGTCTTACATACCTCTTACATACCTTCTCCATGTGTACACAAACAGGTGCAACAATAGGTGTTGTGTTTCAATTTGTTTACACAAAGGTGGGATCACATAAAACACAGTGTTTTGCAGTCAGCTTTGTCCACGGACACCCTGCTAGGTGAGTCCGTATGAATGGGTCTAACTCCATTTTTTTTAAGATTTTATTTATTTATTTTTAAAGAGAGGGCGAGGGAGGGAAAAAGAGAGGGAGAGAAAAACCAATGTGTGGTTGCTTCTCATGTGACCCCCACTGGGGACCTGGCCTGCAACCCACACATGTGCCCTGACTGGGAATCGAACCGGCGACCCTTTGTTTCACAGCCTGCGCTTAATCCACTGAGCTACACCAGCCAGGGCTAAGCCAGTTTTTTGAACATGCATAATCATCCCCTGTATGATGGAACATACTATATCCAGCTATTCCTTTTAATGGTGGGCGTTAAGGGTCTTTCCAGATTTCTTCCACTAAACACAATAATGCAATAAATGTGCTTGTACTTAATCTACTTGTCCTTTTATTCTGTGATAACCTCTCTCCAAAGTGTTGATCTACAGTCCAGAGACTTTCTTTCTACAGAATGCTGTCTCTACTGTCTCTAATTACACCGCACAGTGGAAGATATGTCTAGCCATCTGCTAAAACACTTGCCACCCCCGCCCCACGGTGTCCGCAGCTACAGAGTTGTCTCTGGGAAGTGGCTAAACAGGAGCTACACTTCTCTCCCCCCACCCCCTTGCCTCTGGATGTGACCCTTGGCTGGTTTTCATCCACAGAACGTGAGTGGGTGTGATGTGTCTTCATTCCAGCCGAGTCTTTGAAGAAGGGGGGTGCCTTCTCCATGCTTTCCCTCCTCCTCACATCAACCGTGGGAACCCAGAGGTGGCAGAGCCACAGTGTGGAGGGAGTCCGCGTCCTTGAGGCCACCACGTGGGGAGGGCTGCCTGCCATCCTGCAGGATTTGCCTCAGACCGTCCCAGGAGTGAGACATAAACTCTGATTTTGTTTGAACCATTATACCGCATCAAATCTTTCTGATACAACAGCTCACATTACCGTAACTGAGGCAAGTCCTTAACAAGGAATGCCATAGTCCTCTAAGAAAAAGCTGGAACTCAGACCAAGGTCTCTGAAGACAAGCCCCGTGTCCTTAACCACCACACAACACTGCCTCTAGCAGTCCCCCCTCTTTCCTCTAGAACATCTTCTCTAGTCAGAGTCTTATCCTTTCCAGTTTATGGACCTCTTAAGTTTAGTGTAGATCCTGCCCTCCCGCCATTCTAGCTTTCCCTGTAGTCATTGGGTCAGAATGAGACTTGTCCCAAACATTCACTCCAGAAACAAGAATTTGGATTGTATCATGATTCCAGAAACACAAATATTTATCCAGTGACTGCAGGAGACTTTTTCTGGTGCCCATCTGGAAGAGCCTTGGGTTTCTACAGCCCTCAAGACCACACTTTGATTATTACTACCCCAGCGGAATTCTGATGCTTGGAAATAGCAATTACCTTTTGTACTGATGTTCATTTATTTTTTTCTAAATAAGATATGACACATTCATTATGAGATAGGTTGATGGGTAATGAGTTTTTCAGGATATTTTAATTGAGGCTCATAGTCCATTGTCAGTATAAATTAATATTATATTAAATTTTATGAATTAATGGTCTGGCTAGGCAAAATGAAAGTGCCCTCCTAATTTCTGAGTGAGAATGCAAACGGTCTTTCATTTAGTGGGAAATTATTTACCGTGATGAGTTAATTTGCTGTAAGAAATTCCTTCCCGTGGTGTGCTTGCCCTCACACGTTTCTCTGTTCTAGAGCAAGGCTCTGCCCGTGGCTCTAACATTGCCCTTGTTTCAGAATCCACCGCGTGAACTTCTTGCACCAACATACAAAAGCCCAGGGTGGAAAAGCGATACTGACAGGAAAAACGATTTCATTTTCACACTCCAGACTAGGCATTCAGACTTTCTTAGTGATTATTTACTACTAGAGTCTCTTTTGCATTCAGTCAGTACCTTGTTTGCTTTTTGACTTTGCAGAAAATCGTGGCATGGATCCTGGCTCTGGTAAAAGTATAGACAAGGCTGGAAGTGAGTTCTTTAATTTTCTGGCTCATAAGTTACTTCCTTCCAGATGCCTGTTAGTTCTCAGTAGAAATGACAGTCTGTAATGATGTGTCCTCTCCGCTCGTGAGGGGGCTTTTTAGGTCGCAGAGCACCGTCGCATGTTACAAATGACATCTGAAAGACAGTGGGAGTCCATACTTCACCTTAGGAGCAATTTAGATGAAAGGGTTAAAGATGCTAAGTGTTTATACTCTTACAAGCACAGGGAAGACAGGACGTCACTAATTTATCACAAAACGTCCCTCTCCTCTTTCCAGTGTGGTGAAGGACTTTTGTCTATGTCGCTTAAGAGGCTGGTTTTGAGTCACTGTCTCAGATACAAATCAGACTGAGAGTCAAGCACCAGGCAACTCTATTGAGCTAAGTAATTTTTTAAGGGAAGTCGTAACCGCCCGGGAAGAAGAATTAGGTGTGGGGATGTTTTGTATGGGACTAATAAATCCATCTCCCTGCAGTTCTGGCTAAATCAAGAGTGGGAGTGAAACAGAACACGGGCCTTTTCGGAGTTCCCAAACCAGTCTCAGCACGCTGCCAGTGGGGGTGCTGGGTGTGTAGGGAGACAGCAGCTCTCACTTCCTTGACCTAAGGCCAAGAGCCTGAGAGTGTGAGAGCTGAGGGGAATGCAAGGAAGCCCTGTTCCTTAAGGGGCCCCAGAGAACCAGGACAGCATCTGATACTCCAAGGCAGTCACCTAGCGGGCACTGGTTGCCCAAGTGACAGTGGGAGCTAGAGATCTGCCTGGAGGTAGTGAGGGAGTGGGCATGGTGGGGGCCCGCACTTTCCTAGGAGAACGTTCGACAGTCCCCACAATGGGACCCCTCAAAGTTCAGAGCCAGGCCTACCCCCAGGAGGCCTGAGGCCTAGAGGAGAGCCTTGAAGGGACTGAATAACCAAGGTTTTATGAATTTTGTCAGCAATCTGTGAACAATAAGAAACCTCTTTTGAGTTTCCTCTACTTCTCAGCTGCTCTGGAGGCTGCCTCCCCCAGACACTCGGGCAAGAATCAGGAAGTGTAAGGTAATGGGGTGTAGATGGAAGGGGCAAATCCAAGAATGAAAAAATGAATCGTTAAGAGTTTTGAATGTTGCCCTTTTGGCCCACACTTGAAATGCACTGTCCATTTGCTCCCTGCAAGACAGAGTCTTAGATGAATCATCATGGTTTTAATATTGAAATTGTGTTTCAAGTCTTATTTTCTCTCTCTCTTGGTTTTTTTATTAATATCATAGCTGGTGTGCCAATACAGTACTAACAATGCCCTCCCCAACCCACTAAAATAAAAAATCTAAATGCAACTTCCTCTTTTTAAAAGTACACACATGTGTATCACTTCCTAAATTATACTGATTGTTAAGAATTTTGGACTATAAAAATGATCCCAGAGTTAGTTTTTATCTGAGGCAGTTAACTGCTATTCTAACACAGCACAGTCGCCCTAATTGCCTGTCTTAGAAGCCTCTGTACTTACAAGCTGGGGCCAAATACACTCACTAACCCTCAGAATTTAGAATTTTAAAGAAAGTCAGACTATGCTAGTGATGATCTCACCTGTAAGTGGAGCCTAACCAACGTAACAAACAAGCAAGCAAAATATAACCGGAGTAATTGAAATGAAGAACAAACTGACAATAACCAGAGGGGAGTGGGAGAGAGATAATGGGGGAAAAGAGGGGAAGAACCATCAAAGAACATATGTAAAGGACACATGGACAAAGCCAAAGGGGGTAGGTTTGAGGGTGGGAGGCAGGGATGGGTGGGGCGGGAGGCCATGGTGGGGTGAAAATGGAGACAACTGTACTTGAATGACAATTGAAAAAAAAAAAAGAAAGTAAGACTATGCTATATACCTGAAACTAATACAAAATAATATTGAGCGAGAACTGTAATTAAAAGAACAATTTAAATAAAGGAAGCAGGAAGTGTACATAGAAATGCTTTCAGGGGCATGCATGGACCTTCCTGGACTGCCAGTTATCTGGACCAGCAGCGTGGCCTCCACACCACACCAGAAAGTGAAAGCCACGTCTTAGGGCTGACTTCACATCTTTGAGACTAACAACTCAAAGTTAGCCCAGGCTGCCTGGCTCAAGATGAAAGCGTTTTCATTGGGGATTCCTTGGCTTCAGTTTCCAGGTAAGTCATGCAGATCATCCAAAAATGCTGATACATCTGATAAGGGGTTAATATCCAGAATTTATAAATAACTTACAAAACTCAACACCAAAAAAATAACCAATCCAATTAAAAAGTGAGCAAAGGACCTGAATAGACATTTCTCCAAAGAAGACATACAGAGGGCCAAGAGACATATGAAAAGATGCTCAACATCACTAATCATCAGAGAGATGCAAATTAAAACCACAATGAGATATCACCACACACCTGTAAGAATGGCTACCATCAATAAATCAACAAACAACAAGTGCTGGCAAGGATGTGGAGAAAGAGAACCCTTCTTCACTGTTGGTGGGGATATAGACCAGTGCAGCCACTGTGGAAAACAGTATGGAATTTCCTCAAAAAACTAAAAGTGGATCTGCCTTTTTACCCAGTGATTCCACTTCTGGGAGTATATCCGAAGAAACCCAAAACACTAATTCACAAAACACACACACCCCTATGTTCATTGTCATGTTATTTATAATAGCCAAGATTTGGAAGTAACCCAAGTGCCCATCAGTGGATGAGTGAATGAAAAAGTTGTGGCACATTTACACAATGGAACACTATTTGGCTGTAAAAAAAAAAAAGAAGAAGAAGAAGAAGAAGAAGGAAATCTTACCCTTTGTGACAGCCTGGACGGACCTGGAGAGCATTATGCTAAGTGAAATAAGCCAGTCAGAGGAAGACAAGTACCATATGATTTCACTCACACATGGAATCTAATGACCAAATAAACTAACAAGCAAAATATTGACAGACTCATAGGTAGAGAACAGGCTGACAGCTGTTGGGAGTGGGGGCTGGGTGGAGTGGGTAGAGGGATTGAGCAAAAAAGAAAAAACTCACGGACACAGAGAGTGATGTGATAATTGCGGGATAGGTGAGGTGGAGGAGGTATAGGGGGATAAGTAGTGATGGACGGAGACCTGACTTGGGGTGGTGAACGCACGATACAGAGCACAGATGATGTGGTATAGAATTATGCACCTGAAACCCGTATAATTTTCTTAACCACTGTCACTCCAATAAATTCAATAAAAAGAGAAAAACATAATAAAATAAAAAAATAAAAAATAATAAAAAGGGAAAAACCAGTCTCACCACACTGCAAATGGGGGTGCTGGATCTTTGGGAAGGAAGCATCTTTACCTTCCAAGCCCTGAAGCCCAAAGCAGGACAGGGTAGAATGTGAGGCCTTGCCCAGAGCAGACTGGAAGAGAATGGAAGAGGCATTTGATGGAGCTAGTACCAGAGGCAGCTGGGATCGGGGAAAGAAAACACCGCAGTATGCTGATAGGTAGGTGAGATGTGTAGGGGGAAAGGAGTTGGACCACTGGTAATGGGCCTCTCTTCCAGAGGGCACGTATGCAAATGCATTTAGGGACCAGACTGGTAATACAAGTAACAGAAACAAGTTGGATGTGAGACAATAAGAGGTGCATGCCTTGACAAAAGGGATTCAGAGCTAAGTAAATGCTAACTACTCATCTAACTGCTGGGTTGACCTGGCCTCTGCAAGACCTTTCTAAGATACCAAAATATCCTTCATTTGTTACAGAGTTCATTACTTCGTTAACTAATGTTTTAGCTATATGACAGCAGCCACTACTGAAAGTCATTCTAAGAAAGAGCCCCACAAAATGTATTGTATGTACAGACAGCATAATACCACTACAGCATTATACAATGACAACTTTATCAGTGCATGGGGACAGATTCCTTTCAGGGTACCAATAATAGTCAAGTTTCCCTTGTAAAATTTTTTTACTCTTAATGTTGCCTCTTTGCATTAGCTTCCAAGAAGCAAAGAACTAAATTGACAGTCCACCTATGACAAACTGGATAAGAGCTTGAAGTAACGGGATTCCTAGTTGACTGGATTATTCCTTTAAGTTGCTTCAAACTCTTCTGGGGAACCAAGAAAGGTATCATAAGTAAATATCTCTACCTATTTATTTATCTATTTTTATTTATATAGTTATTTTTATATATTTACTTAGCCCTCTCTGACTGCCACACCTGGAATCTTCTCCTGGTGGCAACATCCAGTTACCTGCCAAGGACAGAAATCTATTTTGTTTTAAAAGATTGAGTGAATAAAAGTCAAGTTCTGATGTCAATTATACTCCACCCTCTTGTTTCTGTCCTCTTTTCCATAGTTCCATTCTCATATTGTAATCAAAGTCTGTTCTTGTGGTCGATGGTAGCTGGAGTCCTTATATCCCCAGTGCATGATCCACTCTTCTGGTTTCTTTGGGGATCTCTTTCTTTGTGTGGTTCTGCTGAGGTTGTCAGACTCGGTGCCTGCCCCTTCTTTCACAGGAGTGACCCAGGCAGTCACCCAGAGTGAACGACCTATCCCCCTCCCCTCCGTCAACAATTGATTCACTAATGTGCATGTGACCCCAGCAGAGCCAATCAGAAGCTTCCCTGAATTGGTATATGAATACAGGAATTGCTAAGCGGAGACAATAAGGGCCTGGCAGCCATCTCACCTACTATGTGGAGAGAAAGTTTGCATCAGAAGCTAATGAGAGCAGCAGAGCTGAGAGAGGGCCAGGATGAAGGAGAAAAGCCCTGGTGACATCCTACGTGTTCTTGGGTCTAGTCTGAAGTCAGACCTTCCCCTCGACATCTTGTCTCGTCAGCCAAACGTGTCCCATTTGACGTACACAAGCTTAAGGTGGATTTCTGTGAGGACTGAAAGAGTCCTGACTGCACTCTCACCCCTCATGCCGCCGACCTTGTGGCCCTGGCCCTGTCACCTCAATCCACCCTCCACAGAGCTGAGTGATCTTGTGATGTTTCTAACAAACACCTGATCTTGACCTGTCCCTGCTCAATGTCCTGAAAGCCTATCACCCACAGGATTAAATATAAATTCTGCATGATACTCAAGACATGGTATGATCTGTTTCTTGTCTTCCCATCTGGCCTAAGTCTCGCCACTACCCTCTCAGGTTTTGAGCAGGTGACATTTGAGCCCCTTCTTTGATCCCCAGTTCCTCCTGGCCCTCAGGCCTTTGTCCATGGCAATATTTTATTTATTCCTGAAATGCCCTCCCCCCGCTTTGCGCTCAAATGTCACCTCCTCCAGAAGTTCTTTCTTTGCTTCCCTAGATAGAATTTGCTGTTTTTTTCTCCTCTGCTCCCACAGCATCCTCACGGGGGTAATTTTAGAGTGCTGTCATTGGTTTAGGCCTTCTGCAGCCAGAGCACAGCTCCTTTCGAGCAGGGGAGGGCATTTACCTGCGTTTCTTTCTGCACAGCTCAGCAAATGGCACTCAACTGGAGCTACGTAAATATACGTTGAATGAGTGAATGAATGAATGAATGTTCAATGCCATCTCATAGAGCAATCTGACTCCTAAGTTCTCTTTTTCATACAGTTCTTCATCCCCCCCCTCAATTCCCCCCACAAGTTCTTAGACTAACTCAACAACTTAAAACTCCACGTCTTTTCAAACCTGCGGCTGTCTTAAACCTCTTTTGGGATCCAATGTACTCACGAGGCCTGTGAAGAAAAAGCCAATGCTGAGGCACACTCGACCTGCTCTACATCACAACCTAATGTGCTTTACAAACTGGGATGAGAGGCTCGGGTCTATCTTTTCATGATTGTTTACAAAATTATAAGCATCTTTAAGAGGAAAGGAATTGAATACAAGATATGTCAGATGATCTACCAAGCTGAAGAGGGCACACGTGGTGTGGCCTGACCATCCTCAGTTACCTGAACAGGTGTTAGCAGTGACAATACTCGGAAGCTCAGTCAATAGTCTCTGGGCTAAGACCCACTGACTCTCACAGCTCTTTCTGCAATTTCTCCTTCTGACCATCAGAGTAGAACCTTGGACAGGGACCTGAAGTGCAGCGGGGTCCTCTTTGCTAGCGCTGTGAGGCAGAGACGCAGAAACTGACCCTACAGTGTCAGATGGTTTTCGTGACGTTCTGAAGGCTGAATCAACACTGGGGGAAATGAGAGGCCACAGCAAACCAGAGGTAGTAATAAGAATACCTTTCATGAATACTTTCTGGGGAACTAACCAGCATCCTGTTAGTCTAAAAAAGTTATTGAAACTTCCCAGAGATGTCCAACTTACTCCCAGCAAATAATCTAGACCTTTTACCTTGTTTCATTATTTCGTATGATCTCAGAATTTTCCTGAGAATAAGGGAAAGCAGGCAGGTGTGCTTTTTATTTTGCAGAAAGAGAAATGGGCACAGAGGGAGTAAGAAGGGCATTTCCCAAGGTTCGATAGCGCCCGTGCAGCCAGGACCAGAGCGCCACACTTGTATTATCAGCCCAGGGGTCTCCACATCGTGCTGCCTGCAGAGTCCCCAGAAAAATGTTTAAAGCTGTGTATTCCACATACATTTCTAAGTTGACTTCAACATTCTTCCATTATACTTTTAAAGAACTGCAAAAACTATCATTTCCAGAACTTTCTAAATAAAAAGACTTAAAAATATATCTGATATATCAAACTGAACATATCTTTTTCTGGTATCCAATGGAATTTAAATATCAAAGCAATTTAACTAACATATCCCTTTTTAAAAAAATAAATGAGCAAGCTCTTCTTTAACTGTTGGAAACTTTATATCATTTATTTATTCTTGAACTTGCATTTCCATTCCATTTCCCCCTCAGAATTTAGTCCTTAAGAAATTTTATTTCATTTTTTAGAAATGCTTTATTGATCACCCTATCAAACTTCTTTACACAAAAAATGCATATAAATATGAATTTAAATTTTTTAAAGTTTCCTGTGACTATGAGGTTCTAAGTAATTAATAGAAACTTAGTATGGAAGAACTTTTTTACAGGTTCTTCCATACTGAGTTCCAATTACAAATACTACTAAAAATTGATAGAAATAACATAAATATATTATAAGCTTTGATGAACAATTATAGAATAAAAAGTAAATTGTATTGGAAATGCATCTTTTATTGAGAGGACATTGTTTTCTTTTCTAATTCGACAATGTCAGTG
>VMDR010008843.1:0-35244 GCA_007922815.1 Macrotus californicus | reverse complement strand
CCAGATCTTTGCTGAATGTGAGCATCAGAGATTGAAAATAAAATATCTCATCATCTCTTTACCCCATCTCTTTGCCCCACCGGTGAATGGGCACAGCTGGAGACAAGATGCAGTGCATGCAGCAAGTTGCTAATTGGAACAAGGCAGAGGACTTTCAAAACACAACATTATTTGTTTAATATCTCTAAGTAAAGGGGAGAGTCCATTTAGCCACCAGAGGGCTCTCAACATTCCATTTAATTGCAGGCCTAGAATTTTTCATGAAATACAGAGAATGCAATTGAAGATTAGCAGAGAATATATATTCTCCCAGACCCCTTTAAAGTTACACTACTATTGTGAGGACATCCTGCCAAGTCATCTTATTACAAGATGAGAAAATGTAAACTCTGCAAATGTGCTTCAAATACTCTACTTCCAAACGTCAAGAATGGCCTCCTTATCTTTTGTTAATTAAAAAATGAATTTATCTCTAGAGCCTTGTAATGCAAGGACTGCTCAGGACGTATTCTCATACGTTGGGAGGCAAGAAAGAGGAATCTGCAATGGGCTGCTTCCCTGAATGTAAGCCTACCCGAAGTGGTGATGTTTGCTCAAATGTTAGTGCTTTATGAAGACTTAGAGGGTTCTCAAAACTAGGATTGTTGGAATCTATGGCAGTTACAAATTTGCATTGCCTTCTCCCCATTTTTATTCTGTTGGGTCATATGTAATGCTCTTATTTGTACTTCAAATCAAGGAGTGGTTGGGACCCCATTGCTGATTTTGTGAAGTCACACAGACAGTAAGTTAGTGTCCTTCCCATTATAATCTTCTGACCCCCTGAGCCCCACTTGCTGTTTTGTCCTTTGTGATTTAACACTAAATCTACCGGGCTCACAAATGATAACCTATAAATATCCCTCGTTGGATTAATAGAGCTTTTGAGTTAAGAGAGCCGAGAAGGGAAGTGATGTTTATTGACTGCCTGACCCTGGGCTATGCTCTAGGTCCATTATCACCTTCCATTCATACATTGTAGTAATTCTAACACAAGCTAAGTATTTCACCTCCTATTTATATCTGAGCAAACCCAGCTCTGAAAGATTCAATAAGTCACCCAAGATGATAACAGCTATGAAAATGGGACTAACTGAATTTTGCCTGCCTGTAAAGCTCGTGCTCTTTCTGATGTTGCAGTAGCCCTTATACTATGAGCTCATACTTTGGGCTTTCCTTATCCTACGGCTACTACCCTCTCCCCAAGCCATTCGGGGGCCTTTGGAACTGGAGCTCATTGGTGGAGCTTTAAGGCAGTGAGTTCTACAGGCCCTGCAATGATTACTAGGAGTGTGGTTTAATGGTAGTTGCAGCAACATCACACAGCCACTCCCCAGGTGCAGTAGGAAGGGGAGGGGAGGGTCCTCCTAATCTTCCATCAACCACAGTTCAAGAGACACTGATGAGACCCTTGCCGTTCTTTTGCAGTAACTACCACGAGTTTGGCTGTGGCTGCTCTTCTCATTCCAGCTACTAATGGCCTCTGACCTGGGACGGCCTGCAGGTAAACATAGATGGGGTTAATGGGCCACCAGATCGGTGCTGTGGACTTCGTGTATTGATCATTTGTGTTGAGCTTGTATAATAATGGCCTTGTTGCCTTGTTCCGAGGCAGAAGACACAGTGACCCACGGTCAAAAGGACATATGCTTATGAATTTGCGGCGGCTCCTTCACGCCTTCTCACCCAATTCACCTGGTAAGCAATGCTAGTATGAGGTTGCTTGTAAACTCAGTAACATTGGAGAGCAATGGCCTTTACCACCTCAATCAGGAAGCCATGCCCAAGACCATTTGCCAAACAGGAATCTGTGCAGCACAGACCCAGCCAGTATAGCCGATCTCTAAGGCAGAACATTTTGAAACACCAAGTCCCTTTACGGTCATGTGTGGAACTGTTTCAAAGCAACACTTATAGAAGTTTTTTTTCCTTTTCTTTTCTTTCTTTTTTTTTTTCCCTGAAATCTGTTCACTGAATGAGCTCATCTGAGGGAGGGAAGACTGTTGTTTCCTTGATTGGATAATGTGGGATTTCAAGAGATTCTTGAATGAAGGGAAGAGAGAGACTTTGGCAAATGGAAGCTGAAGGCTTATTTTAGGTCTTTGAGTCAGAGACTTCAGGCAAGTGACCTGGAAGACAAGTGACTGAGGGCAGGTGTGGAGCAGGGCAAGAGAGCAAACGCAGAGAAAGGTGGAGGAGTGTACTATTCAGAGCTCTGCAGAGAAACAGAACAAATAGAGGGGGTGTGTGTGAGTGTGTGCACACATATGTGTGTGTATTGATAGACAGGTTTATTTTAAAGCATTGGCTTGTGGTATTGAGGAGGCTGGCAAGTCCAAGGTTTGCAGGGTGGGCCAGCAGCTTGAAGATCCAGGAGATCTGATGTTTAAGTCCAAAGGCTGACTGCTGGCAGAATTCCCACAAGGAGCTTCCGCCCTGTTCCAGCAGCCCGAGCTCCTTCGCCACTAGGGAAGTGAATTGAGGACTATAGGAAGATGTGACAACACCCAGCCAGAAAGCTCTGTAGAAACTCTGAACTATTCCCAGAGCTGGGCCTGTACTCTGCCCTAAAGTCTCCTCTGGTGTTGCATCCAAAGGGACTAGGCAGTTAGTCATGCCACCAGTTTTGCCAAGCATCAGGTTGGCTGGGCACCTGAAGGCAGCTAAGAAAGAAGGTTGTAGCTCTTCCAGGTGATGTTAAAATAACCTGACATTCAATCAGACCTCAGCTGCCACTTTCAAAATAAAATTCCAGGAGAATTCTCAGCTTTCAATACTTCCAGTGTTGGCTGCACATTGGAAGGACATAGAGGTGCTTTTAGAACTCCCAGTGCCTAATCCACAGCCAGACCAATCCAAAATCTTGGAGCAAGGACCTCGATATTTTATAAAATCCCCAGGTGACCCCAAATATGCAGGTAAGGCTGAATATACTCCTCTGCCATATACCCCTCTGGCAGCCCTTTTTATTTTCATCCCCTAAAGCTCCCTCAATGTCTATTTAACCCATTTTCTTGGCCATTCAAGCTGCGAGGGCTCAGGAAAGAGGGTTCTGCACAATAATGTGTGGGGTTTTTTTTTTCCTGTTTTCTTTAGGGCCTGCACCATTTTTACATTGTCTTGGAAGGCTTGGAATAAAAATGTTTGACATTTTAACCTCGAGGAAACAGAACAAAGGGTTGATCCTCTAGACATCATAAAGAAAATAGAAGCAGGAATTTGTAGAAGTTATGCGACATAAAGGAAAGGGGACAGGCACCCCAGCTGACCATGCTGAGCATGGATGCCTTTCTTGTTGGATAATTCTCCTTAGCAAATCCATTAATCTCACTGGGCCTTAGAGTCTTCATCCTTAACCTTAGGATACTAATGTCTACCTTTCAGGGATGTGGGGAGGACTACAGGTAATAAATGGCAGTGGCCCTTTGTAGTAGGCTCTCAATAGTATAAATTATTGGTGACTGCTTGGATTAAGACAGACAAGGGAGAAGAATGAAAAGCTGGAATTTGATATCCAATGACCTCTAACCCTCAATCCCCTTATTTGTAAAATAGAGACAATATGCTGGATTGAAAAGCATCTCCCCAATACTTATGTCCACTTGGAACCTCAGAATGTGACCCTTATTTAGAAATAGGGTCTTTGCAGATGTGATCTGTTAATCAATTAATTAGTTCATAGTAAGTTAGAAGTGATCATCTCCCTTAGTCTCATAAATCAAGGGGGATACAAAGAAAAGGGAACACAAAGAGATCATGAAGCCAGGAGTCAGATGTGCTTGTGTGCCCCCAGTTCCTGCCCTAGGAGCTCTGGCAGGTTTCTGGGCTGACACGGTGTAGTGGGAATGAACCATCTTTTCTTTTCTTGAACTGAAGAGCCTAGTCCAGAAAGCCACTCCTCCTCTTGCTCTCATCATCATAGGAAAAGCAGCTGGTGACTCCATTGTGTGGGTGGACTTAAGTCCTGGGCCTCTTGTCCTTCTCCCATGGAGAGTTAGTTCACTGCCCCTATGGCCAGAAAAGATGCACTGGGAGGTGGGGGGACATCTCTGTGGTGGGGTGGTTTGAATGAAACATCCTGGACTAAAGATGGGCCTTAAAACCAATGACTGGTATCTTTATAAGAGAAAAGAGAGAGACTTAGACACAGGTTCCCTCTATGGTAAGAGATACAGAGGCATACATGGTAGAATGCCATAAGAGGACGGGGACAGAGATTGGAGCAGTGCAGCCAGGAACCAAGGATTATCACAAGCCATCAGAAGGAAGAATTCTTTTGTAGAGCCTTCAGAGAGAGCATGGTGCTCCTGACAACTTGAATGCATACTGCCAGCCTCCAGCACTGTGAGAGGATAAACTTCTGTTGTTTTTAAGCCATGTAGTTTGTGGTCTTTTGTTATGGTAGCCCTCGGAAACCAGTACAGATAGTAATAGCTCCACTCCTAACAAGTTATTGCAACTACAAATGAAGTTATGATGTAAACATAATTGAATTTAGTAATCGTAAAGTTTTAGCTAAATGCTAATTGGGATTTTAGCTATTGGGTGAACAGTCTAGTCTGATGATATTCTATAATAGGAACCAAGGCCACTGTCACTTGCAGGGTCTTTCAAGGGTGATCATGTGAGGTAAAGTGAATGACAAATATTGAGTGTAGAAGTGGGCAAGGTGAGGGGCAGTAAGACAATAAGTCAAAATCAAAGAGCTTCTCACCACGGGCACCTCCACCCACCAACCAGCAAAAAAGGTCTGGTTGCTCTTTGATCTCAGGTGTAAAAGCACAACCCCTTGTAACACACACAAACACATTCATGCATAAATGGCTTAGAGCTTTGCTGGCCCTCATCCTTGCAGACCCACCCTGGAGTAGTGCTTTCGATCTCTTTTCCAATAAACAACCACTGAACCAAGGTCCATGTGGCATTTTTATTCAACCCACTAGATTGCCCAGAAAAGTCTCCCTTTACCATTGTTCACTCAAGTAACCCTGTATTCCATGTGGAGTCTAAGATGGCTCCCAGGTGAGCCTGAGAGAAGTTCATCTGTGAGCTGGAAGGACATTTTGCAACAGGTCTTTTCTTTCCTTTGATGTGAAGCTCACCCAGGAAATCACATTTTGCTTTGCAGGGAGACTGCAACTGATTGGGTTGCAGATAGATTCCTTGGCCTCTTGCTTTTCATTTGGTGACATGTGAGGGCACTAAAAGGTCACGATGGCAGGAAGTCTAGAAGGTGAAAATACAGACAGTGCCAATACAATCTGTCTTATAATAAAAAGAATTGTATTTACTCACATGACTTTAAAAATTGGCCAAGTTAAATTAGTGCATGTACATGAAACTATGTGAGCACACTTTAGTATGTAGTTAGAAAAAATTTCAAATGGAATAAAAAATGCCTAGACTGAGAGTTTTCAGAATTGTGTACCAGATTTCTGGCAAGGTAAAATTACACAATATTTGTTTTCCTAACTCTACAGTCATCTAATTTTATAATTCAAGGCTTAATAAAATTAAGTGTTGAGTGAAATCAAACCCCTAAAATGTAACCAAATCTATCTGCTCGGGCCAGACTTAAGCCTCAGAGGAAGATTTTGTAAGCTCTTGTAGAGGAAGTGTTTTTTTTCTTTTCTTCCTGTCTGCGCCTCAGAGGAGTTCAGTCTAGTAGCGCAGCTGCAAGCGAGCGGAGCTGGAAAAACAGGGCTTGCTTCTACATTCCCCAGAGCGCTGCAGGATGAAAGGATGGAAACCTCCAATCCTCATGCAGATGGCCTGGATGATCACCTCCATGCCCCTGTCCTCATTCTATAACATGCATATAGCTGGGGCCAAACACATAGTAGGCACTTTATAATTACTTGTTCAGTGAATCCTACAATATGATGGAGTGCAGTGTTGTTCAACTTATCAGTTGTGATCCTATTGTTGGATTAAGAAATCAATTTAATGGTCACAGTATATTTCAAATTAATAGAAGATTATAGGTCACAATATATTTCAAATAATAGAAGATTATAGAAAATAAAGGGGTTTGCCATACAAATTAAAAGTGTACATTTGTATTTCTACTGGGTCATGATGTAAAATGTATTTCCGAGAATATCAGGAAATATTAAAAGCCATTGGTGGAGTGGAAACTACTGGGGTTTTTGAGTCAGATAGATCTAAATTGGAATTCTAATGCCTGCATGAGACATGTGGGCATGTTACTTAAATCTTCCCAAGCATCAAATGTGCATTTAAAGTCTACTATGTATTATGCACGATGCTCTGTGTGGAGGATACGGCAGTGAAAAAGGTATGCTCCTTGCCTTTAATACCTGTCAGTCCCTCTTTAACACTTCAGTGGCTCTGGAACTCGTTGGTAAGATATTTAGGGAAGAAGAAATCTTGGGCAAGTTCAACCCTGGCTAAATCTCCTCATGAGCCAATGAAATTCAAATTTCTTTCTGTGCTCTGTCACCTCTCTCCTTTAAAACAATGACAACCCAACGCTGACTTCTCTCCTCAGACATAAAACAAGTTTAAATTCCTGTAGTGCCAGGCAGGTAACCAAGCCTAGAAACAAAGAGTGACATGTCACAGCTGTGCCTCCTCTTTCTACTCCTCCAAAGGCATGCAGAATTTTGTTGACCCATCAATGGCTGAGATCAGCTTAGCTTCCTTTTGGGGTAGGTGAACCATGGGTTAGCACTCTCAGAGAGGTGTGGAGAGCCGAGCTACATTCCCAGTCTTGACAACTCACATGGTAAAGTGTTGTGAAGCAGGCAAGGTTTGTCCTTGGAGTCTGAAGCTGACCCTCTCTGCAGCTGTTCTTTTCCTCACAATATCCCCATTTTCACTGTGCCGAGCATGCCCCTCCATATGAACACTTGCTTTCAAATCATGACATATCTTTCATTGGTAATTGAACATGAATGAGTGTAAGTCAATAGGTCATCTCTCTTGTCAGTATTTACATGCTAAATTTGTCTCTTCATGTCTCTAAATGGAAGGCTTTATCCCTGGTGTAGGATTTTTTTTGTACATTAGCAAGATTTATGGGGTGGCAGTAAGAGCAGAGATCCTTTCTGTGGTCCTTGAAGAATCACACTCGGAGTGGCTGAAGAAGCCTCCGGTATGATAAATTGAGTCAGACCAGACCAGGTCTTAATGACAGCAGATAGCATCTGCAAGGAAGGAGTGAGCAGGCCCCTAAAGGAAAATAAGTTCTGATGTAAAGATTTGTCTTCAGTGCTCCCTCCCCCTGTCCCACTTTTATCTTAAAGATTAGTCTCCCGATTTGGAGCCTCCTACCCACAGGCTATCCCTGGGTTATTCAGGGCCATGCAGTTGTCCAGTCTGGAGCTTCATCTGCTGCTATCTTTATTCTCCAGGCCATTCCTCCTTTGTCTCTTCATGAAAATTTATTTGTCCCGTGTCCCCTTTTATCAATGTGCTTCCTACTGCTAGGTCTCAAGAAACTATAACTTGGTCTTCATTGTTGATAGGATTCTGGGATATACGTGGAGAAAGCATCTTAAATGAAATAGGGAGTCCTGTGTTGAGAATTTCAATTTCCAGGAGAGGAAGAATATATTAGGTGAGGAAGCCTATAGGATTAAGAAGGTATAAGTATCCTTTAGCCAGTCCATATTTTTAGCATGTTCTCATGGTGCTGAGTTAGGCCTTGCAGGGGATACATGTAACATGCCCCATGGCCTCAATGAGTTTGCAATTAAGCAGAGTAGGCTGAGGAATCTTGGGTGCCTACCACTTGCTTCCACCACTTTAAATCTTATTGTGGTAGGTATTATCATGTGACTTCAAGAGACCAAGGCTCAGAAAATAAACTATTTTCCCCAAGTTCTCTATATAAATTGTGAGAGGTGGAGTCAGGACTTAGATTTGAGTTTGGTCTGGTTTTGAAGATTATGTTCTTCCCAGAAGTCCACACTGTCACAGAAACAACCACCAAGAGGCTAGATGGAGAAGAGTGACAGAAAACACTGTGTAGGGCTGACATGGCCTGCGGTGGGGGTGTCAAGAAGGGAATGAGTCCAGTGCCTGGAGAACAAAGAGAAAACTCTTTAGGAGAACTGGAAAGGGATGCTCCACTAAGTTCCGAAGCCATGAAGGCAACACATTTATTCAATAGTAGCTGGAAGAAGAGAGGTCTTTCTAGGCAGGGTTATCAGTTGAAGGAAAGGTTTAATATGGGAAACCTGTTCATGCATGAAGAGGCCTGTGACTCAGCTCTGGATCTGAACGCAGTCCAGATCTCGTGTAGTGTGCAGATCACATCCGTGGATAGGTCTCCCAGGGGGAATCAGGCCTGCATTGTACCTAGGCGGCTTTGAAACTTGCTCTTGCAAAAACTCCCTCACCTGGGATGGAAAAGGCAGAAGTTTACTGTGACTTGTGCTAGACTTCCCAAGCAGGAATGTAAACAGCTCAGCCTTCTCTCCTTTACATTTGTAGATAACCTTCCTCTTTGAAGCTACTGGCCGACTTTCTTTCTTTTGTTATGGTAACCACCTAAAGTGAACCTGTGCATAGTTAATGAGAACCACCCTAGATGTAATGTACCTAGAGTATCAATAAAAGCCTGTCGAGGGAGGAGTGAGTGCTTTTTTTCTCTCTGAGAGATCAGCCATCATATCCCTTTTCTCCACGGGATTTATTTAGTCCACGTGAATTTGTTTGTGTCACTTGTCCAGGGATATAGGACAAGCATTCCACCACATGTGGTCCTGCCGGACGGGACTGCAACAGCTTAGGAGTAGCAATAAAAATGTGCGGGAGGCTAAATAGGGGGGAAACTGTATTAAGGTAATGAAAATTATTCTTTGTGGGCTACCTACTCCTTAACCTCATCTTAATTCAACTGAGGGAGGGAGAGTGAATGCAGGAGAGGGTTCCCCTCTCAGGGACAGGAGCTCAGCAAACTCAGCCTTCCTCACAATCTTACCTGGAACTGCTGCCTCAGAGGAGGATGTTCAGGGTCCCCAAGGTGAGGGGTCTTTTCTCACAAGTCCCTAATGACACAGGTGGTGAACTTTCAGGAGGTAGGGTGAAGGAGCCAGGTGGTTCTCTTTCCTTTCTGGAATCCTGGCCCATTTCAATTTACATAACACAGTTTAATCCACAGAAACAGGAGCTAGAAGGCAGGTCCTTTCTCTCTCTCTTTTTTCTCCGAGACATAGAAACCTTTATTTTCTTCCTATACCATGAACCAGTGCTGTTAAATAATATTGGATAATTGCACCTGCCGTACTCCCCATATTGTGCTGCGGAAAAATAATTGCTGGTTTTCTGCTTTGCAGTTTAGCTGTGACTCCGTCATTTGACTCAGAGCATGTCATTTTCTCCCATTTTAGACTGTGTACAGTCAAACTCTGTGAAAGGGCTCACAGTGGCCCTGCGTGTGTGAGTGGGCATGGGCCTCATTCAGCAATGGTTTCTAATTTATACAGCATTGAAAATCCACAGCTATAAATAAACAGTCCTGATGGGCTTTGCTGCCTACTCAAATGCTTTATTAAAAAAAAAAAAAAAAAAGCTCCACCAACTGCATAAGAAAGGAAAACAATGTCTGGATGTGGATTCTGGTGTCTGACACTTGGCCCTTGGAGGGGAGATGCCCAGTTTAGGGATGGGCTCAGTGCTCAGCCAGGTGGCCTTCCAGGGGGCCTGGTCTCACCACGCTTGTTCCTTGGTCTCCTCCCACTCCCCATGTGCAGGCACAACGTGTTTGGGGATTACAGTATATGAGACTGACTTCCTGTTATGACAAGTACTGCGAGTAGGTGCAGAGGAGCTAGAAATAGCTTCAGAAATGTATGACTCTTTTGGAGGGGGTAGGGCTAATGTATTGTTTGGGCAAACATAATAACTCTGCTCCCAAACTCAAAATGGATTTCACATGTGAGACAGAGACTCCAGAACATAAGCACAGGGACCTGTGAGGTCCATGAGGCAGTGGTGTTGCTCCTACCTGTGCCTGTATGCCTGGGTGAGAGCTTCCACCAAGTTGGGGTTCCCTGACTACCTTCTTTTGCCTTGCAAATATACAAGCACTTTTGCTTCTGTAAATAAAGGCTTTCAGACCAGTTACTGCTTTGCCTGCAATAAAAACGGTGGGCTCAAGGGGCAAACAACTGTGTAACCTCGGACCAGTACTTTCCCTCCTCTGAACCCAGTGCTGAATTGGAGCCAGCTCATACAGGCTTGCAAGGGCCACGTGCTGTTCATCTCTTCCCAACTCTGCATTCAGTGCCTTGTTGACAGCTTGAACAAGGCCATGGCCGAGTGTTTATACCGTGGGAATGGGCAAACACTATAAAGCAGAACCTTAAAAATTTTTTCTGGAGAGTTGGTTCGTAAACATTAACCAGTACACCAATATCAGAAACTCAGTTTACTCATTTGAAAAGTGAGAACATAATACATTTTCTGCTTATATGATTTCTGTGAGGATAAAATAAGATCACGGTAGTAGGTGTGGTTATAAATCACATGACACTATACAAACATTATTGCTAGTTATCTTATCCTTTGTATTGTTCTTTAAGCACTAATAACCTAATGTATTGTTGTTTTTTAAGCACTAATAACCTAATGCAGCCTTGTGTAGGCACTGCATACCTTTTAATGAATGTTTAACTAATATTCTTTATAGGTGTTTTGTTGCTTCTCTTTTCTAAAGTTACAGCATTACCAAGGAAGCATTGTGCTCAATGGGAAATGGTTCTGAGGTATTTCTGGTGTTGGGATAGATACTGCACCATGGCCAGCCGAGCAGCAGTCAAGGTTTAAGTTGGCCCTGGAGACAGTAAAGCCACAAATAGAAATCTGCATGTTCATCCCAGCCAAGAGCTTACTACGATCTGAGAAGCATGCAGCCACATTCATCTTTGGGATGTGGGAAATTTGGGTGACCCTGGTGGGCTTCAGATCTGGGGAATTTCCACTGTGACTACTGCTTCTGGGCTCCTGCTGAGACCAGGTGCTCTGAGCAGCCATAGGAAAAGAAGGGGTGTCTCCAGCTCAATCTGGAAAGACTTGAGGCTCATATTTACATGAGTATAGAGGAGTAGGGACCAAGCCGGTTTCTTGGTGCCTGCCCTACAGGTATAATAGCCTGTTCTCTTCTCTAACTCTGCAAGACCACTCTTGGTATTTTTGAGGTATTTCTAGTGCTGGAATACATATTACACAATGATCAATTTTGTAGCAATCAAAGTTTTATTTGGTCCCAGGAAGTTGTACCAGATTATATGGATTTTCACCAAATTTCTCTTGTATTATATTTGGTGGTGAAGCCCAAGTAAAATTTACCCTGGTGCCCACAACCCAATCCCCCTGGGCCTTAAGACACACTATTAGATTTGACTTCTCTATCTACCACTAGACATTTATCATTTATGTTCTTTACAAAATATGCCTGTAAGACCTGGGAAATCCCACTAGAAAAGTCAAATCAGGGTTTATTAATGTGCTTACTGGCAGTCAGCTTTGTTAAATCATAAATTAACTCAGCAAAGTGATTTGCTCCAAAGCACCGCCTGCACCCCTCATAACCATATCACTTCCCATTTAAACTGTTCCCCCAGTAAAATGCACCCTTATTTGACAAGTTAATCAATACTTGAATAGAAGAGATTTTGACAGTGTCACCATGTTCAGTGTTTATACCTTCCCGGAATGCTCGCCCACAAGGGGGACAGACTTCCCGATATTTTTTATAACTTATTTTCTCATTGCCCCAAATAATTTGCTGTTATACCATACCAGGTAGACAACTTTAGCAGCTGCCATCTCCCTACTCTTCTATCCATATTGAGGGGGGAAAACAACAGATGAACAGTCCATGAAAATAGCTAGCTTATGAAAATGCTTATTTTTAGGAAAGTTGGGATTATTGAAAAATGGCACAAGACTGGGAATTAACATATCTGGGAGACAAAAGCTCCCTGTCCCCGTCCTCACACTGTCCCCGTCCTCACACTGACTCATTGGCCTCATACAGGTGACTTCTCATCTAGTTCCGCAGCAACTGCCTCTGTGAAGAGTCTGAATGATCCTAAATTCTTTTCTCTAAACATTCGCTAACACCGAGTTATGAGTTTCTTTGGCCTATGGCCAGATTTTGACCACAGACCGTCATCCACAGAGGTCAGATGAAGGTAACAAATTTCGAAACAGCAGGAGTTATTTTTGGCATGCCCAATAAGCTTTTCAAAACCCAGGAGTCCTCAAATTAATCTACGTTCATAACCCTCTTATTAAATTTAAATATTGTTTACTGTCTTTTCTACTTTCTTATGTTTCTCCACCACCTCCCCCCACCAAATAAAAAAAAGATTAAGAAAACTTTCATGTTTTCTTCCTCTTTAGTTCTTGCAAAACAGCATAAAATCACTTCTTCTTCTTTCTTGGCTGCCCCACGTCACCTGTGCAAATAAGAACAGAGAGAGACTTCAGACTTCAGGGTTTCCCTAACAGGTGTTCTCACATAGGAAGACATTCATTGTGACTTGAGGAACTGGAAAGTTGAGGACACATTTCCAAGGCAAGAGGATGTAATTTAAGGAAATCTCTCCCATACCCACCAATGTGCTAGAGAAGGCACTCTCCTGCAAAATATATCTGTGTGGAACTCCGACAGTCATTTCCTTCTGTATAAACTTACATGGTGTGAATATAACAGAAATAATATTTCCTTTTTTTTGTTTCTAACAAGTGGGGGTGAGTCCTTAGTCTTGCATTCTCATGGGGCTGAGCAGTTTCTAGGCTTCTTTGAATCTTCAGAATATCTCTCTTACCGTGTTTCCACAGTGAATGGCTAGAGAGAAGAAAATTGTTGACTTGGATTATATTATCTCATCCGAAGTTCATAAAATGGATTTCAAACTTTGGGAAGTAATGTTGTTTGTTATTATTCTTTCTTTTATTGATGGGAGGTTTTCCTAATGGAACACCTCCTAGTCGGTGGTTAGGGAGTTAGGTCCACTCCTGAGTTTAGTTCTTTCTTCATCCTCTGTTAGTATTAAGGAGTAGAGGTATTTTAGGCCAAACATTTAATAGTCATCTTATGTAAGATCCAAACATTTTCTGCTGACACGGTAAAGGAATCATAATCAATATCACTATGGATACCATATGTAACTATACATCCTATTATTCCAATAGTCGAAACACAGGACAAATGAAAACATACAATTCACAAAGATTTACACCTATGTATCTACAACCACAAAAGCTACTGCTAGACTTCGAATTGAAAATTTGAAGAACATGTGCCTAGTTTTAGCTAGTTGGCTTGGAAAAGGGTGAGAAGGCAGATGGTTAGGGGGGTATGAGGTGTTATAGAAATGAGATTTGAGCACTGATGAGTACAGTCACAGTGTAAAAGTTGCTGGAAATAAATGGAGCTGAGGGCTGCTGGAGAAATCCTGTGGGGAAAGAGGCTGAAGAAGAGGGATAAGGAATAATCTAGAGTGGACTGTTCAGGGGGAAGAAGTTAGGAGAAGAAAGGCACAAGTGCTTTAGAAATACATGAAGAGTCATCTCATGACAAGATTCTTTTGTTATGAAATGATCAGGGACAACATGCAAGGCAGACCTTGTAACAAATTTCTTCATGGATAAAAGCAAGAATGTAGGCTAGATGGCCTCTAAGCAGATTTTAACAATAAAATCTTTTTAAAAATCTGCTCTAGAGCAAATAGTATTAAAGGAAGGCCTTAATTCACTCTACCCAAGGCACCATTATGAGGTCAGTTGGCCAGACTGAAATTTTCAGTTGATAAACTATTCTTAGGAGGAAAGGACCTACAGTCTCAGACCTCAGCATGTATCCCTCCTGGATGTAAGTAGAGGGGTCATGGGCTTCCAGGCCAAAATAGAAGGCCTCCTATATGTAGTAGTTGAGGCCAGGAGGCAGTCAGTTCATTGACCATGACCCCTTATTAGTATGTCTAAAATTTGCCTGGTTATTTCATAATGTGCAGTCAAGGTCAAGAACTACTGCTAGAGAGATACCTGCATATTAGATGAGTCTTGACTGATACTTCTGACTGCTCAGTACTTGGCTGGTGACTCCCAACTAGGGCATAATGGGTCTCAGGATTTCAGAAACAAAGATTCCAATTAATTCTAGCTTGAATTAGCTTGACCTCCTATTTCACTCTAAATTCTTCAGGAACTGCATCATCTCTGTCAATTTATTCAGTTAGGTGGTTGTTGCTTTTAGTTGCCTTAGCTAGGGAAACTGGTAATTTATGCATAAATTAGCAGGAGAGGATTAGAATATCCACATAGTAAAGAAGGTTGCACATTTTTGCTGAAAAAAGAATGAGGTCAACAGCGATAGTGACTAACTCTATGTGCTAGGCTCGGTTCCTGGCACCTGACACTTCCCAAGTCATTTATATATCATTTTCCATTATCCTAGGAGGTGGGTACTAATACTGTCTCTGTGATACATAAGAGAAAACTGAGACAAAAAGACATGAGTGCCTTGTAACATGTCAGAGATCTACAAGAGTGAGATCTACAAGAGTATTGTAAGTAAGTTCTGGGTTAAGAACATATTAGAACCCCAGGCAGTCTGGCGCAGAAACTTTCTCCTAACCACTGCTTCCCACGGCATCACCAATGCACTCCTTTGAGTTTCTGTCCTCATCCAAGGAGTCTCAGGCTGTGAAAGAAGGTGAAAGTAAGATTAGCACTGAATTCAGACAGAGTAGGTGGCTACTTAGTAGGTATTCCCATAGATTCAGAAGAGAAGGTTTGGAGAGGAACTCAGAGATAGAGGAACCATACCATTGACTGTCCAAGCCCAGACAATGTGATACTATATGCCCACAAATACAAGACTGAGACATGTAGTTGCCCTTACTTAGGGGTCATCTTAACGGTATTAACACAGGTTACATGGTTGAAGGAAGCCTTAGTGTTTTAAGCAGACTAGGACATGGGAAAATGTGTTTGCATAGATAGTTCTGTTTAATTTTAGGCAATTTAAAAGTATTCCCTGGTGTTGGGAATTGAAATGATCTAACTTCTCTCTTTAAAAAAAATTTATTGATTTTAGAGACAGAGGAGAGAGAGACTTTGTGTGTATGAGAGAGAGAGAGAGAGAGATTGATTCAACCCGCAACCTTGGCATTTCCAGAGGATGCTGGAATCAACTGAGCTATCCAGCCAGGGCTCTGACTTCTCTTTTAATGTTTATTCAACCATTTATAATTGAGATATGTTCAGAATTTAACACATTTATGATACTATTCTGATGCTGTATAGCATCAATGACTTTTTATTCATTCTATTCTTAAGGAGTTAAAAATCAGGAGAGAGGAGAGACATAGCAGTCTCCATCTCCTCACAGTAATCTGTCCCTCACACAAACATTCGCAGATGCACAATGCAAATGAGGGTCCACATGGTAATGCCCGGCCTGTTTGCTCATGGGTCCTAATTGTGGTGAAAAACTGGATATAGTACTTAAACAACAAGGCTTATTAAAAAGAGCTTGGTGTGGAAAATAGTGAATCAATAATATTAAATATAGTGAAAATTTTGTTTTTTAATTTAATGGATGTTTCAAAGTCACTGTTTAACAATTTAAAAATTAATCATTATTGAACTAAATACAACTGATTTAGTAAAAAGTTATTGTTCTCTGAGCTCTGAGTAATTGATTTTTCTCTGCTCATCTTTATTTGCCCAATTTTAAATGGATTAGTTTCTTCTTTCTTCTTCTTTTTTAAAAAAATATAGATTTGGGGAAGGCATGAGAAATCTTTACCCAGAATTTCAAGGAGCCAAAACTAGTTAGAATTAGATGTCAACACATCTGAAATGTTAACACATTTTTTTTCTGGATAGTTTCCTGTGATTTGGAGTCCTGATCTGGGGAGTAATTTTTAGTATTCCATTTTTTAAGTGTTTGCTTTCAAGGAGGATATTGCCTTTGGGACTTTCTTAACTGGTTAAATTCTCCACAAGTAGAAAACATGTGTAAAAGCCAAATGCATGCTGATTTATCCAGGGCTTCAGTCTCCTCTCAGAAATGTACACTCTTGTGCTGAACCTTCTGAAACTGTTGTGGGTTTTGTTTTTTTTTCCAGACACAGCTTATGTTTTCACACCAGTTCATAGATTGGGCGGAAGACGCCACTTCTGCCATTTCTATTTTGATAGAACAGAATGGCATGTGGGTGTGTGATGTGGGGGACTGTATGTGACTCTTGCCTTCCTTATATACAAAAGCAGGGTACACAGTTCCTGCACTTTTTGGGTAGGGAAAAAATCAGGGGTATTTTGCAACCTGACTTTTTGGTGCTTAATTTTCCAACAAAATAATATTTGGGGAGTTGGAGTAGTGAGGGAAGCAGGGACAATAAAATTTTTCATTTTAAAATCACCTAAGTTAAGATTAATTTTTCTTATGAAGGAGCAACATTGTTCTACCCACCGATGATTAGAAAGCTTAGCTTGCTGACATATTCACATTGCCTGGTCTAAATGAGAATTTCAATCTCAAGTACAGGATGTGCTTTTATCTGGTAAATGCTTTACTGAAGTTTGAGAAGCAACCTAATGGGAGAGAAATGGGAACTCATCCTGGAAAGCACTGCTGAGGTTGGAAGAGCTGAAAGGGTCATTTCCTTCAAAGCCAAACCAAACCAAATTAAAACAAACAACAATACAACCTTGACATTCAAACATCTTGTATCTCTCAAGCACTTACTTAAGGGAGGGAAATTGAGAATCCATTTGTTCATGCTGGGAGTGGTGACACCTTGCTCTCTGGGTTTTAAGTTCTCTAAAGATTGTTTTTAGCTTTGAAGTTAAATGAGGTGCTGTTTTGATAGGAGGGGAGTCAATTTCATGGGGTTCTCTGAGAGAGTACAAACTTCAGGCAGTCTTTTCCTTTGCCTACCTTGATAAGACCTGTCTGAGTCCTTGGGCACAGGCATCAAACATCACTGCTTTCTGCTTTGAACTAGTTTCTCCTCTGTTTCCAGGAGGAGTGGACAGAGTGCAAGGAAGAAGAGTCTCCAGGTAAAATACAAGTAAACTGACCCCATTTCCAGTGGTTGAGCTTCTCCCCGAGTAGGTAGATGCTGGCACTGAAGATGTAGCTGAGAGAGAAGAAGCCTGCTAGACCCCCTGCGCTGAGTTTGGCAAACACTGGATACACCCATGTACCAGTCTTTAAGTAGATCCATAGGACCCTGCAGAAAATGACAAGTCACAATGATTAGGACAGTGGGGGAAAAGCTATTTAACTTTTAGATCAATGAGTTCTAGCTCAAGTAAATGAAAAGAAGGCATGAGGGGTGTTTGTCACCAGTTAACATGTTCCACAAACCTACAGAAGTAAGTCTTTTCTAGATAGACTTGATTCAATGAGACGTTCCATTTCATGGACTGGGCTTGGCTGGTTTATGTAATCAATTAAATTCAATGATGGCGAAAAAATGTGAAGGACATTGAACACATCATTAGTCAAGTACAATATGGGAGAACGTGAATTATTCCTTTCCCTGAGGGATATGACCTACTGAGACATGGAGCCTGCTAAGACCACATCCCTTAGCTGGGTCTCAGCCAGACAAGTGGGTTTGCATTTCTGTACCTAAGAGTCATCTCTAATTTTCCATTAGCTCTCCAAGTCCATTGGGGCAGGAAGGACAGAGATTGAGCATTATTACTCTAACACAATATGCCTGGGGTTTAATTGTTGGCCCTAATTTTACCATATAGCAATGAATAGAGTGTTAAGTAGGAATGGATGGAATTATAGGAGGCTCAGGTCTTGCTTGTGTGAGGATAGAATATAAGTCACTTCTGTAAGCCAAGAGAAGGAAATAAATGCTAGGAAAGAAGCTATAATGTCTAAGTGAAGTCTAAAAATGCAGTTTTCTGGAAATCAATTGCACCAGAAGATGCCAAAGCCAGAAATAACTTTTAAAATTAAATATGAGGAAGATGATGTATCAGCTACAGTTTATAACTGATTAAGAGCACAGAATCTAGAACCAGGTTTCCACAGTTCAAATCCTAGCTCTGCCTCCTATCAGTCATGTTGCTTTCAACAATTTATTCAACTCTTCTGTCCCTTGTCCTCATGTGTAAAGTGGGGGTGCAAATATCATGCACCTTATAAGGCCATTGTAAGGATCAAGGGTGTTAACACATGTAAAATGGAACATTGCCTAGCATATGGCTTCTTTCCTCTAGGGATGGCACAATGGGAGTCTTCTCAGCAATCTTTCTTTTAAGGTTATTCATTTCTTGTAACAATTAGGATAAGCCTTGTTTATATTTCATAAATGACATTCAAATTCAGATACCCCAAGTTATCAAAGGATGGGAGAATGAAATTCTGAAAGCTTTATTAAACTTTCAGAACCCCAAGTGTAATTGTGATTGTTTCAAATACTTGAAGTTTGTTGAATGCTCATGGGAGAGACAAGGGCTCATATCAGGGCCAAGACTATGATGAGGCGAGGGAGGCACCTATGGCATGAAGTTAAAGAGACCATTTCTGTGCATTGAAAGACACAATCAACAGAGAGAAAATGCAATTATAGAATGGGAAAAATATTGGCAAATCGTTTATCTGACAAGGAATTAATTTCCAGAATATATACAGAACTCCTACAACTCAACAAACAACCTAATTAAAAGTGGATAAAGGACTTGAATAGACATTTCTCCAAAAAAGATATAAAAATGGCCAACAATCACATGAAAACATTTACATTTTCATTTCATTTATATTTCCCTAAATCACTAATCATTAGGGAAATGCAAATCAAAACTACAATGAGATATCACTTCACACTTATTAGGATGGCTACTATTAAAATTACAGAAAGTATCAAGTGTTGGAGAGGTTATGGAAAAATTGGAACCTGGGTGCCCTATTGATGGGTATGCAAAAAGGTGTAACTGCTGTGGAAAAAAACATGGCAGCTGCTCAAGAAAAGTAAACATAGAATTACTATATGACCCAGCAATTCCATTTCTGGATATATACCCAAAAGACTTCAAAGCAAGGATGTGAATTGATATTTGTATACCTATGTTCATAACTGTATTATTCATAATAGCTAGAACATGGAAGCAACCCAAAAGTCCAACTATGGATTAACAGATAAATAAAATGTGTATACACCCAATGGAATATTATTTGGCCTTGAAAAGGAAGGAGATCCTGATGCATGCTATGTCACAGATTAACTTTGAGGATATTATGTTAAGTGAAATAAGCCAGACACAAAAGGTCAAATACTATATGATTCTACTTATAGGAGGTACCTAGAGTCATCAAATTCATATAGACACAAAGTAGAATGGTGGTTCCCATGGGCTGGGGGGAGGGGAAAATGAAGAGTTACTATTTAATGGGTACAAAATCTCAGATTTGGAAGAAAAAAGTTCTGGAGATGGATGGTGGTGATGGCTGTGGAACAATGAAAATGTATTAAATGCCACTAAACTATATACATAAAAATGGTTCAGACTGAAAAATTTTATGTTATGTGTATTACATAAACAAAATTTTTAAACATAGTTAAGGAGGCATCACATTTACGGTCATAAAAGTGTTGGGTTGGCCCTTGGTCCCTAGTTGTGGTCCTACTAGTTCCACTCTGCTGTCTCAAACTTGTCTAGGTGCTCCTCTCAGGTAATGAAAACTTTGCTAGATTAAAAACAAATGAAAATTATTATTTCCAATAGTTCAGTTCTATGAATGCACAGGCATTAACAAGAGTATTTTAGAAAGATATATCCACAGCACTATTTTTCTCCAGGGCTGTCTCTCATAACAGCCCAGAGAATGTACAGGGGACAGAAAGTAAATAGCCCTGAGTGGCTAGGGTTAGGAGTTTGGGGTCAGTGAGGACATCTGAGTATATTCTAAACAGGTTGCATTAATTAGTTCACTTTGTTTACTTTATATACTTGGAGTGAAGGCTTCCTAGTTCCCATGCACATTTATATAAGATAGTCTATAAATAAGGACATTCCCCTAGAAGCCTGGAAAGCTTGTTTATTTACTTAGTTTTTGTTTCCTTCAGCATAAGGTTTTGGAATGGAAAGTTTCTGAGGTAAACTAATGAAGTCTGTACTTTCACAGAAAAAGTTCGAAGAAGGTTGTATGTTAACTGACAGTGAGCAAAGTAATGAGAATTCGAATAGAGTATCAGGCAAAAATGTAGTTATTCAATGAAGGGCAGTCAGCAGAGAGGCCTGAGTGAGGAGATGCCACACTCAGTTGGTGTTACGTCTTTATGGCTTGCCTGAATATATGTTCGAAGGGGAGAGAGAGGGAGAGGAAAATGGAGGGAGAGAAGTGAGGAGAGAACAGGAGGAGGAGAATAAAAAGGAGAAGGAGGGAGAGGAAGGGAGGAAAGGAGAGATGAAGTAAGAGAAGGGAAAAAAGGAAAAGAGGGAGGGAAGACTAACTTAGCAAGTCCAAACTGAATTCATCCTTGTTCCTCAGTCAGTGTCAGCTTTTCCTTAGCCCCCAGGGGAGATCCCATAAAATCATACCTTAATGTTTCTCCAGTGCACTCATTTCATAATCTCAGTCTGGGCTCCTTCATCTCACCTGGGTTTCTGGAATTGTTTACTCATTGGGCTTTCTTGCTTCCTTCAACCCACTTTCCATACCATAGGCCACCAATAATCTAATAATCTTTCTAAAAGAGAAACCTGTTCATGGTGCACCTCTGATTCCAGCTGAACCTCATTGCTTTAGGAAAATATCCAAGCTCCTTCACCCAGCCCACCTGGCACTGCCTTAGCCTACCCATCTGCCCTCAGATATGCAGTCCATTCATATTGAACCCCTTTCTGTTTCCTGAATAAACCAAGTTCTGCAGCTTTTGGACCTTCACCCATGCTGTTGTCTCTGCTTGGAACACCTCTGACCTTTTCACATCCTGAGACACACTTCTCCTTGTTCTGGGTCTAGCTTAATGGTATCATGCTTCAAGTCTCAGCTTAAAAGTTAGTTTCACTGGAAAATATTTCCATTTAGTTAGGCTCTTATGCCTTGTGCTTTCCCTACCCGTGTTGCTTATTTGACTGTCTTTCTCACTAACCTGGAAGCTCTACAGGACAAGGATCATATTTGTCATCCACATCAGTTTCCTAAATGCCAGAATACAGCATGTTCTTTATGTTTTTAAGTGAATGGCTGTTGGAAAGGCCTGGGGAATTCCAGTCAAGATGGTGGCATAGGTAAACATCACTCACCTCCTTGCACAACCACATCAAAATTACAACTAAATTATAGAACAACCATCACTAAGAATCATCAGAAATCAAGTTGAATGGAAGTCTAACAACTATGGAATTGAAGAAACTGCATCCATCCAGACTGGTAGGATGGGTAGAGACATGGAACAGGCTGGTTTCACATCCACATCCTGGATAAAAATTCAAGAGGGCTATCTCGGGAGTGAGGAGTCTCAGCTCCACACCAGGCCTCCCAGCCTAGGGTTCCAGTGCCAGAAAGATAAGTCCCCATAACTTCTGGCTGTAAAAACCCAGCAGGGATTGAATAGGTGGAAGAAACCTCTGGAGTCCCAAGCAGTTCTTCTTAAAGAACCCACATATGAATTTAATCAGACTCACTCCCTCTGAGCTCCTAGGTTAGCAGCTTGAAAGGCATCAGCGGTATATAGGGAGGAACTGAAGTGTCTAGCATCAAGACGAGAGCTGGGAGACAACTTTCTCCCAGACAGAAAGGTGAGGAGAGGCCATTGTCCCTTCTCTGACCCTCCACACACACAGCCACAGAGCTAGCAGGCTGGTGCCACATCTGAGATTCCATCAACCTGGCTAAAACAGTTGGCCTCACCCTGGAGATCCCCTGAGGCACCATCCCACTCAACTTATGGGCCCACCCAAGCTGTTAACAGTGGCTTTTCCATATGAAGGACTGGCCTAGGCTCACGCTTCACAACTTCCTAAATCCTTTCAAACAATCAACAGCTGGCCTCAGTGAGCCCTCAGCCCCCATATTTCTTGCTAAGTGGCCTCAGGTCAGGGACTGGCAGCAGCCAGCCTAGATTTACAGCTTGGCTACACCTGGGAATCTCCAAGCCCAACATGAATAGTAGCCATCTCAGACCTCTTTATAACTCAGGCAGGGTGACCCCAAGGAAAACACAGGTGGGGCTGACCCTGACTCGTACCACCCAGAAACCCCATGGCTTGTGTACCCATTGGATAGCTACTGACCATGTAGGAGCACCACCACCCTGCCCCTGCAGAGCTGATCCTTCACAGAGGGCAGAGGTTTTGGTCAGTGGTCATAGGCAATACTTGAAGCTGACTGGCCTGGGTAAGTTTCTCCTGTTGACTTGCAAATGGAAGCCAAAACTCAACTACAGGAGGAGGGTGTACTCAGCCCACATGGAGGGCACACCTCAAGTATCCAGCTTGGGTGATAGGGGAGGCTATGCCACTGGACCCTGTAGGACATCTACATTAGGCCACACTACCAAGACAGGGAGCCATAGCAGCTCCACCTTGTACACTGAAACAAACACAAGGAGACTGCCAAAATGAGGAGAAAAAGAAACATGGCCTACATCAAGAACAGATAAAAATTCCAGAAAAATAAACAAAATGGAGATAAGCAATCTATCAGATGCAGAGTTCAAAACACTGATTATAAGGATGCTCAAGGAAATTAGTGAGGACCTCAATAGCATAAAAATGATCCAGTCAGAAACAAAGGATATACTAATTGAAATAAAGAACAATTTACAGGGAAACAACAGTAGAGTGAATGAAGCCAAAAATCAAATTGATGATTTTGAACTAAGGAAGCAAAAGACAACCAATAAGAACAACAAGAAAAAAAAAATCCAAGAAAATGAAGATACTGTATGCAGCTGCTGGGACAACTTCAAGCACTTCAACATTCACATCATAAAGATACCAGAAGGAGAAGATAAAGAGCAAGAAATTGGAAATCTATTTGAAAAAATAATGAGAGAAAATTTTCCTAATTTGGTGAAGCAATAGACATGCAAGTCCAGGAAGCACAGAGTCCCAAACAAGGGGGATGCAAAGAGGCCCACTCTAAGACATGTCATAATTAAAATACCAAAAGTTAAAGATAAGGAGAGAATCTTAAAAGCAGCAAGAGAAAAGCAGTTAGTTACCTACAGGGGAATTCCCATAAGACTGTCAGCTGATTTCTCAAAAGACACTTTGCAGACTAGAAGGGATTGGCAATAAATATTCAGTCTTGAAAAGCAGGCAACTGCAGCCAAGATTGCTCTACCCAGCAAAGCTGTCATTTAGAATCAAAGGGCAGATAAAGAGTTTGCAGGACAAGAAAAAACTAAAGGTGTTCATCATCACCAGACTATTATTATATGAAATGTTAAAGGGATTTTATTTAACAAAAAGAAGATCAAAACTATGAACAATAAAACAGCAATAAATATCTATCTATCAACAATTGAATCTAAAAAACAAACTGGTCAAACAAGGAAAACAGAGACAGAATCATGGATACAGAGAGCATTTCGATGGTTACCAGATGGGAGGGGTGTGTGGGGGAATGGGTGAAGAGGTGCGGGGGGGCGGTTAAGAAGTGCAAATAAGTAGTTACAGATTTGCCATGGGGATGTGAAGTACAGTATAGGAAATGGAGTAGCCAAAGAACTTATACACATGACCCATGGACGTGAACAATGATGGGGGGATTGCCTGAGGGAATGGGGGCTGCTCTGTAGAGAGAGGGCAAAGAGGGAAAAATTGGGACAACTGTAAGAGCATAATCAATAAAATTTAAAACAAGAAAAAAAAAGCTAATGGCTTCTATGGGTGGCTTACTAGCACCTCTCTTTCCCTTTGAACTGTTCTTCACTACAGCTATCTGACCCAGCAGGAACACCACAGCTCCTGAAAACTGGGAAATGGACCCTGTAGCCTTCCAAATTAGTTAATCTGATGTTCACTTTATTAATAATTTGATGAGGCCAATGATTCTTACCCTCAGTTGAGTTATCAATAATATATATTCTTCTGGAACTGTCTTCCATGTGAATCTGTGAGTCAGGGTGGGCAGACATTGGTCACCAAAAATTAATCTTGCAATCTTCTCATCCCACACCTTGTAGCATTGTAGAGTCAAATGATTATCATGAAATGCATATCTTCTGTGTTTATAAGTAGGGAAATAATTGAAGTCTGTGGGTTTGAGATTAGTAGGTAGCTAGGGATTTCGTGGGCTTTATGCATCATAATTCTTAAAGTGTTATCCCTCATGTCATATGTATCTAGTCTAGCAGAATAAATAGAATAAAAGGATCCTCTGGCCTCACATTTCATGCTGACTTCTTACATAAACATATGAGAGGGTCATGGTTGCATCTAGCACCAGAGACAAGCATAACCTACCTTTACATTTGTAAATGAATTCAACAAATTAGCAGAAGATTTCCCACAATGAAAATGTCCCTGAGAATGGTAACCTTGTGATTCCTTAGCACGTAGCTTTAGTCTATTTCTGCCCTTGAAAACCACCCCTATGTCACATCTCAGTTTACCTACCTTCCCAGGTTTTCTATTCATCCCATACAGAATGCTCCTAATCAAATATGAATAATGACATATTAAAAACAACCTCTAGCTTTAATAGCTACAAAAATTAAATCTGATTTTTAACATTAAGTTGTGAATTTCTACCATTGTCTTAAAAAGTAAGTTCCTATTGTGATTTACTTAATTTTCAATACATTTTAGGTGAAGCAAAAATAAGGAGATGGATGATAGATAGATGATAGATAGATAGATAGATAGATAGATAGATAGATAGATAGATAGATATGATTAAAATTGTGTTGGATCCTTTAAAACTTCTGATGCCCAGGACATATCCTGAACCAATTAAATCAGAATCTTTTGGAATGACACTCAGATATGGGATTTTAAACCTAGTTATTTACTTATAACCAAAGCCATTTCTTTTTCTAACTTCTCTACATTTATTAATGGAATCAGTATCTCCCCAGGCATCTGGCTGAAAAGTCTTAGAATTATCCTTGATATTTTCTTTTTCATTTTACCTGCTACATGCCAGTTAATCCACAGAACCTATTCTGTTACTTCAACAATGTGTCTCAGATATGTCCCTCTTTCCTGACTGTATAGCTGTATCTATCTTCAGGTTGTTCTTATTTCTAATTTCTGTAATAGGAATTTTGAGTGAGCAGGAGGTGAAGTTTAGACAGGAAGGGTGAAAAGTATAGATAACCACTGCCTCTCCTAGCCCTCCACCACCACTCCTCTTCAATGTGCTGGCTAGCCTGGGCCCCAAATGTTGATAACAAGGGCCGTTGTGCAGCATTTTTATATTTATTTTCATGTGTTAATTTATGTGAGATCTAAGGAGTCCTGTGGAAAAATGGGGCTGGGATTCTGACCCTCATTAAGATTTGAGGTTATGAAGCTATGGAACATCTAGATGGTCCCAGAAGGAGGCCATATTTCAGGAAAGGGTAATAGTGTCTCTGGGAAAGAATTCACACAAGGCACTAGTGGGAGTGGAAGGATATTGTCGATACTGGATTTGGCAAGGTGGCTGGCTGAACCTGGAACTCAGCTTAGTCCAGCCCTCTGGCAGTTTTTAAGGTATTCTGGGGGTATGATGTCTATATGTATAAGTGTGTTTGAGTAAATGGGTATGTTAATTTAGAGGATTGTTAAACCTGGGGGCCCTGGCAGCTTTGCTGTGGTCGTCACCTGAGTAAGCATAGTGTAGAAGAAAGGAATCGTCTCTCACCTCTTCCAAATGGCTATTGAGAAGTGACTGAAAATTCTCCCCGAAGGCTGGGTTATGGCTGCATATCTGTGCAACATTTGCACTTAGCCTGTGTTACACGCTAGCAGAGGTACCTATAGCATCAGCAAATTTCTGGTCTACCAAGAGCAAGGTGGTGATATACTTCGGGCTAGCTGGGGCTGTTGCAGTGGCCAGTAGCATTGTTCTTTTTCTACCAATACAGGGGAGTGATGGGCAATAGGCCATGGTAGTGTTGGCATTGTGAGCAGTGGGGGTGGAATGCTAACCTTAAAGCAGAGCCAAGCGGAACCGTTGGGCCCAGAAGACTAGGTATTGTGGCTCTAAAGTCTGTGGGGGAGCAGTGTTCAGGACTATGTACAACACGGGCATGTGTGAGCACTTATCGGATTATAGAGACGGAGGTCTTGGAGGACTGGAACACCTGCATGCAGGCAGAAGGTGCTCTGAGCATGCAGATGGGGGAACTATGGAATAACCATGGGTGAAGAATATGACAATATGATTAAACTAGATGAAAAGAATATTCTAGGTAACTTTTATTTGTATATTGTTTTATTCTGTTTTGCTTCCCATGTCTTGCCATTCCAATCCATTTTAAGCACTCTTGTCAAGGGAGCCTTTTGAAAGCATAATTCTCTGGCCATGTTGCAAATACTTCCCACTCCCACCACCAGGTCATAGAAATAAACGAACAACAGCAACAATCAAATCTCATATTGTCTAAACTATGTCTAACTCCCGCTAGCCTGCCATCCGCAAGCCTCCTTAGGAGGGCAGTTCCAGGGTGATTGCTTGTCATTCTCTTTCACTAAGAGGTCCAATTACAGTGAATTGTTGACCTTTCTTCTAGTGTGATCTGTGCTCCCTTAGCCTTGGGACTTTGCTGTGTTGCTCACTTTCTCCCATTTTTTAAAGCTCCAATCCAGTCAGTCCTTCAGGGCCCAGATTCAATGCACACCTTTCCCACAATGCCCAGCAAGACATAATCACTTCCTCCTCCATGTTTCTATGGCTCCTTGTATTTGTTCTGACATTGTATTACTTCCCATTATTTGTTCTTATAATTCGTGTGCATGGCTCATCTCCACTTGCTAAGCACATGCCCAACAGGCTGGGGCAGGGGGCGGGGGGGGGTGGCCTTGTATAACTTTGCTTTTCCCAGCAAGACTAGCCCTATGTTAATGGAAATATTTGTTCAATAAAAGAATGAATAAGAGCCAGGAGTAGGAACATTTATATTTTCCTGCTCCTCACCACTGCCTGAGAGAGAGATAGGTGAGGTATTCTGAGGTGAGAGACGGGAGGAGTGAGTGAGCTACCATATTTGTAGGTGACTAATGCTTTCCAAAGGAAATGAAAGATTTGCAGTTATTACTACTTTGTAAGGCTTTATTTTCCCACTTAGGGGCCAGCCCTCCAATTTTGCAATCTGAAAAATAACAAAAAGTAAGTTCCGCATGTAAGGCAGTCCCCATGGTCTCAGTAATTATTTTTAGGTCACTGTGATGTGATTTTTGCAGTGAAATGCTTCCCTAGCTCAGAGTTATTGCCATTTTTCAGACTTGTGTTTGTTTCTCACGCTCTGTCTGGCCTGGGCCCATATTCTTGACCTCATTTCTGCTATACTGTTTCCCTATTTGACCATCCAAACAGGCACGCCTAACAGCTGATCCACAGCTACTTCTCTAAAACATCTCCATGGATATTCACAGTTTGTGGAGCTTGTTGATGGCCATCTGTGGCTGGGAGGGATCATGGGCCCCAGAGCATCGCACAAGGCAGGCAGCAAAGAGTCTAAGCTCCTTTAACCAGGGAATGGACAGAAGTGGGGAAGCTTCAGTCAATGGTGCAGCATAATATGCCCACATACAAGTGTATTTGATTTATTCTAGGAATAGTGGGGCCTGATGGACCGAATGCTGATTTACTACTTCATTAATGAGAAGGAGGTTCAAGTCCCAAACCACTGGTCACATTTCTGCTGGTGCTTCCTTCCACTTGCTCCATTACATCACTGTAACTTCACAAGCACAGTTCTGGAAAACAGATCATGAAAGCTTTTAGATAGTAGGGACAACGTTAAGCTTTTCTGCATACCCAACTCCTCCAGCACTCAGCAGAGTATGTTTTGCACATGCAGTGAACTGAAAATATACCTGGCCATGTGAATAGAGTGGAAAGAGAACTGGATTTGGAAATAGACCTGCATTTAAGTTTCAGCTGTGATTTTCCCTGGCTATATGACCTTGGGTGTGTCATTTAACCCACTGAGGTTCCAGGTATCCAATGCTAGTTGATCTCTAAGTCTCCTCCTCCCACTCACCTTCCATAATTCTATTTGAAATTGACTGATATTGTAATCAGTGGGCTAACATCAAGTCTCACAAATGCCACCACTGGTCTCCTCATTCTTTTCCTCTTTAACTTCCACACTTAGGCCAAAATCAACTTTTTAATCATCTTTCTTACATAAGCCACATTATTTCATTCCTCTGCTTAAAACTTTCCCATAGAAAATCCCTCAGTTTAAAAGTCCAAACTCATTAATGTGAATTCATGATCTAGCTTTTCCCTGTCCCACAATTCAGTCATACCCTCAGCTCCTGAGCCCTTCACAGATGCTGATCCCTGAGCCTGAAGGTCTTATCCATGTCTCTTTTGACTTATTCCTACTCATTCTTTGGATCTCAGCTTAGATATTACTTCCTTAAGAAGCCAGTCCTCAGCAGACCACGGCACCCCATGTTCGCCCCTTTAATGGTCTCATCATCCTGTTTTCCCACTGTGTGTGTATACTTTTCTCTCTCCCAGACAGTCCCAGAAATTAGCATGGTACTGTGTATGTTGCTGTATCATTAGGGTCTTAGCAGAGTGTCTGGCACTGTGAATATAAGTAAATGGACATGTGATGTACTCACACCTGACCCCATCTTGTTGCACTTCTCCCCCCCACCCCCACCCCCACCCCAGCCACCCAGTTCTCTGCGTTGTCAGAACACATGAGCAGGCACTGACAAATCAAGCCCTCTCAACCACTGTTTCTCATCTTTTAGGGCCTCTGCAGTTTCCCCCCAAATACCAATGCACGTAGGTGTTCTTGTGCCTTCTTGGTCACTGTGGAGGAAAGAGCAAAGATCAGATTTGAAGATCAATGATCAACTTCCAAGTCTTTAGGTAGAAAAAGATCATTGATCAAAAGTACTACCTTATATATGAACTCCAAAAGTTACACTTGTCAAGAAAGACTAAATGAGATTAAAGTACACCAGAAAAACAAAACAAAAACATCTGAGTCTGGAAATTCAGGTACACAATCAACCAGCTACTGCCCTTCTCCTTCCTTACACACACAACTCTTACCCTATCCCAGGTGTTCTGTCTTTAGAGACTCATTTCATTGGGTAAGCCAGACTTAGCAAATATTTGGCACATATCCTGCCACTCTCTACGTTCATGCTATTGGCAGATATTGCTAAATGATAGCACAACTCTGTTTTGGTAGGACCTCAGAATCCTTCCCAACACAGTGCTCCAGTTATCAATTGCCAGTAGGTTCCCAACGTAAGCCTTATTCTCTAAAATGATGTTTGTTAAAATGCACAGGCCCCCGGCTGGAAAACAGTGTAGATCACTGGGATCTTGGGGTAAATTTACTGAGCAACACTTTCTTTAAGACAGGAGAAGCAAGAAAGACTTTGAGCACTCAGGGAAAGAGGAGCACAGAAGGGACAGAGGAGCAGGCTTCCCATAAGGAAAGGAAAGACTAGGAAGAAACCGTCTTCTGAGTTCTGGCACAAAGGTCACTTGCTCTAAGACAAAAGCTCGTGAAGCCCACGGAGTGGGCACTTGGAGTCCAAGCCCCTTCGGATTTGTTCTCTACCTGGCTTCTGTCAAATACTGTACTCAATTAAACTTTCTCCCGCATGGGGATTGGGGGATTACCGAGATTGTCAGATATATTCATCTGAGTCTAGACTATAGAAGGAACATCATGATTAGCTTCTGATCTGCAGTCATTATGCTTGGCATGCCCCTTTCAGTAAAGTGAAAGCATGGAGTAAATGAGAAGGCTGTAGAATGGAAAGGGGTTTTCCACTCTCTGGGCAATATATCTGACAATTAGTGTCACCAGGTGGTTGAATGATAAAATCTAGACCAGCTGCTAAAATGATCTTGCATGCCTCCTGCTAGCTGTTTTGCAGGCCCCTGGGCAATTGCCCAAATGCCCTATAGGAGCTCTAGTGCCAGATGTTGATGCAAATAAACCCATAATGATATAGGCAACAGGAATGGACCAAACCTAGCAAGTTCAACCTGCCAAATGCCTTTTTAAGAGGAATATGTTTAGATGCCTTGGATCATTCAGCTATTCAAATATCCAATTGGAGATGGAACCAAAGATCAACATTTTCTTGGGATAAGTAACATGTGTAGCTTTGCAAAGATGAATTCTACATGAAAAAGAGAGGGGAAATTGTGCCTTGCTGTGTGCCCTTCTGTGTATTTTTTGGCCTGTGATGTTTCTATGAGTACCAAAAGCAAACAATAAAAATCTTTCTTACTTGATCGCTTCTTGGCCTTTTGGCTAAGATCAAGTGTAGTATCTGTTCTTATCAGTTTAATATCTGATATGTCCTGTGTCCGAGGACATTATATTAAATGGATTTTTGGAGCTGGGAGATGGAATAGGAGCTTGTTCCTCCACTCTGTGCATCCACCTGCTATTGCAGTACTTCCAGGAACAATGCACCAGAAAAAAAAAGTCCTTACCTGAAAATTTAAAGATGGCTAAAATCCCCATTAACTCAATATGAAGTCACTCTTACAGAACAGTATTTTTCTGGAATATTCCTCAGAGACTTGAGCGACAAGTCCAACTTGATTTTCTCTCAGCAATTCTTACCTGCTAATGTAAACAAGGCTAGCAGCAGCCAACAAGGTGAGTCCTTTCTTCTTCATTGGATAGCAGTGTGGCCTGAGGATGATTTCAACCAGTGAGAAGGGGAATATGGATGTGTGCTGGAGGAGAAAAGATGACAAATCATACGTCAGGGTGCCTTTGCTTCCTAGTGTTTCTCATTCTCTCTTCCTCAGTACTCTAGCTTCTTCCACAACTACCAGATGAAACTTTCCAAAACTTGTCTGAGATCATGCCCCTTAGATGCCCAGGGACCTTCAATGGCTCTCTATTGCTTATCATACTGATCTGAACTCCTTTGTCTGGCTATCAGGGTTCTTTGTAAAGTGCTGTTACTCTCTTGTTCTGCTTTCTTCCTGCTGCTTCCCTCTCCTAACACACACGCACACACACACACACATGAATGTGCACACACACTCCTCCACTGGAACAAAGTTGTTTCCTTCACTCTTCTTTGAACCCAGTATGCTTGCTCTCACCTTCAGACAGACTTCTGTTCATGCCTCAACTGTGTGAAATGTGTCTTCTCTCCCTGTATTCACATGGTGCATGTTCTTCACAACTTATCCAATCTTCCATGATGCTGTCTCTGAATTTTTCTCTTGCTAACATCTCTTACTCAATTTGACTGCATTTATAGCCTGTGTCATGCAGTCAAGCACTTAAGATGTGTACTTGTAAGATCTTGGGGACCAGAGAACACATCTTAGCCCATCTCTGCATTTCCATTGCACTTGGCCCTGTGGAACCATCCTGTTGATGGGACGTAGGTGCTGTGGTGTGTGTGAGAACCTCCCTCTAAAACCCTCTCTGTTCTCCCCACTCCTTCCATGCTTCGCCCTCTGCTTTACAACCATCTGCCTTCTCACATCTTTCGAACCCTTAACATTACTTTAATAAGAAATAATGTAATCAAGGAAATAAGCCTTTAGTGATAGTGATGTTTTCAGATGGAAATACTGCTGAGGCCTGCTCCCCTCTTAGTCATGGGAATTGATCTGAGACAGGTAGGTGACTTGAGTTTATGTGAAATGTCCTTTCATTTATTAAACACATTAAATTAACATTTCTGCTATACTTTGCACTTACTGGGAATACTAAATAATGTATTTTACAGTTTTTACATTTACATCTGTCATCTTCTTTCATCTCTCTTGCATCCATAGCCTTTACCTGCAAACTCCACCCCATTCCCACTCCTGAGCCCTGAGGCAGCTATGTCAGCACCTTGGTTGTGGGAGTCACCAGGTGCTTAGGAACGTCACAGTGCCCTTATCACCCTGCTCCCATGCCCAGTCATGCTGCTGGAACCCTAGGCACTGGCTGTGGATGGCCCTTGCGGTCAGTTCTTGTGCTCAGGGGCAGCCCCAGGAGACAGTTGCTTCCTCTGGCCTTACCTGGCCTAGCTAAGGTACAGCCAGTCAGTAGATCAAGACTCTTATATGACAGGAAATGAGACAAGTGTTGACGGGGCAAGGGTGGGATGAGAAGGAACAAGTTTTAAGTATAGGGTATTTACTGGGCCTCTCGGGGAGACCCTGCCGAAGCTGCAGGAACACAGAGCACTTAGGCCTCCTAAAGGCCCTGGGTACCCACATTTTAGTAGCAAGGCCTAGAGAAACAGAATTTCAGACAAACCATGCCTTTTATACACTGTGTCCAAGGTTGGTTCTGAACATACTGACTTGTTGAATATGAAAATGGAAAGACCTCTGACCCACTGTCACACATCACTTCTTTTCTGGGTCTGATTTTAAGCTACAGCTTCTTTGTCTCTCTCAATAAAGGAACATGGTGTTTAAGGGCACACCCTTTTGAATCTGGCCTTGGGCTAGTTCCTGAATCTGTCTGAGCTTCGGCTTCCTCAGATATGAAATGGGATAATAAATCATCCACAGGTTTTAGGGGTGCTGCTCTGAGGGGTGAGGTAAGTGTAGGTAAAGGGCTGCTCCTTGGCCCAGGAGACTTCTTGTGAGCAGTAGCTGTGATGCCGTACTTCCTCTCATTGCTGACTCAATGGGGAGTGGGTGAGGCAAAGTTTTGGGATGTGCACAGTACCTGGTGCTCAGACGCACCCTGACCTGTAGCCTGCAGAAGGATGTGGTGTGCAGGCGGGTGGGGTGTGTTGCAGAGCCGTCCCCATGGCCACCCCATGCCTCCCTCCTCAGCCCACAGCTGGTGCCTATGCCTCCAGCCACAGCCTCCTCAGAGCCTTGGCATTGCTCTGAGACTGACATGGATGCTCTTTTCACCCAGAGGCCACCTCAGGACGTGAGAGATAGGGCTGTCTGCCCAGCAAAGCCACTGCCCCTCCATCCGCCTTTATTCTGCCACAGCCAGGAAAGATCCAACTTCTATTAGCAACTATTAAAAGTACCATTACACTGGCCATTGATCTGACAGATTTTATTAACCCTGCCCACAGCAGCTTCCGCTGTCTACATTAATGATCATTTGGAATGGAATTCCTGTGAAACAATGTACTGTGTTTGCATTAAGGGAAAATGAGTTCATGGTGATTAATGCTTTTACAACAAATAACTCAGGGATGCATGACTGGTCACCTTTTTTAGGAGCCTGCCCTTTGCAAGTGACATCCAATTGGATTTCCAAATGAATTCTTCCTGATTACTTCTGGGAAGTTTACTTCACTGGTGTCATTAGTGATGGGCCATATACTGTGGCTTAATACCCGCTAAAAGGTCTTTAGAAGAAACTCATTTTTTAGTTGGGCGGGGGTAGAAATGAAGAAGGGAGGAAGACCACACTCTGTGAGCTTTCTAAATATTTAACTACCGTGAGGAGCCAAGCATGACACAATAAACCTCTTGCTGTTTCAAACGTCCTGGTATTTCACCTCATGTTGATATAAATTATATAAACTTTGTCAGGAAGCACATATATATATATATTTTTTTTTATAAAAAAGAAAAAAATTCAGGAAGAGAAAAATCAAATATGCTTTCTACTTCCAAAAAATTCAATAATTAGGCGGAGATTGACACAAATTAGAATGCTGCCAGAAATTGCTGAAAACAGTGACTCATTCTGTATTTCAATTAACAGTTTCTCAGTTTCCCTTATCAACAGTGAAGCTGACAAAAATTAATTATCTCAGAGGGGGTAAAATATTTTCTTCCAAAGTAAACAAAACATGATGGGCTGAAACAATAGTATGTGCAAACTGAGGGGTAGACGAAGCTATCTTTCCTTGTCAATTAAGCCATCATTCCCGCGGATTTTTCTTTAAATATCTCATTTTTTTAAAGCATCAGTTAAAAGGATGGTGTTGTTCTTTTCCCATTCTTTTCTCCTAAGCTATGTCTTTCCTCTGCCTTTGGTGTAATGCCTACTTCCCTTTGAATATCTTGGAGACCAGAACGGTAAGCATGAAATATTGATTTAAGCGTTAGTATAATAATTGCCATTTTGACTCCCTGGTTGCAAAATAGCCTCAGAGTTAAGTGCTAAAATTTACCAGCCCGTAGAAAATTCTTACAAGGTTACATGAGTGGCAACATGGAAAGTAATGAATACTTACTTTTATTCACCTTGTGCCAGTAGATAAGTAGCTGTTATAAACAGCTTCCTGCGTATGAAGCTAAACCTACAACGGGCTGCGTTTGCCTGGGTCTTGTGAAAGAGGCCAGGCTTAATCACGCAGATAACCTGTGGGACCCTCAGCTCATCACTGTCATGCAGGCTCCAAAGACTGAATCAGTAAGAGTAGGATGGTCACACTCTTATCTCTGGAAACAAGAGCACTTAATTTTCTCCAGTGAGAGAAATTTCGGGAGCCTAAACATTATAAAAGTCAAAGAGCATTTAAAAATATGATCTCTGCCTCTTTCCTCTATTTCATTTTCTTGTCGAACTGGCTCTTGTATTGACTAAGACAAACAAAACAGCTGCTGCCCTCTTGGACTGGTCATTGAGAGACTTGCTCATTCATCTGCTGTTTCTAGTGAACTTACGTAACATCGCCCACTCCATGTTTGCCTCAGTCTTCTCCCTTCCCCTGTTCAGACAAGGATTAATGTCTTCCATTGGCTCTTCCCAAATTGATGTCCTTTCCCCAAGTCACTAAGAGAATGTCTCTCGTTTATGGTGTCAATACCTATGGAGTTTTAAATCAAGTTTTATTGCACCAAGATCTCATTTCTGGGCATGTTAAGGTGCATATTTTTGCTTAGTGTATATTAAATATTTCACTTTTTAATTTATTTAAAAAATGAAAGCCTTCACAAAACCTTCTCAGTGCCAAACACATGGTCAAAACATCAATTAAAACTTAAATGTAAATACAAGAGATGTGAAAATGGAGGCAAAACAAACCTTAATAGAATGCCATGTTAACAGGCTTGTTATTATACTGCTGGCTCATGTTCCTTCAGCTTGAAAACTACACACGCTAATAGTTGCCTTCTAAACCCTCGTAAGGCAATCTCTT